>ML253146.1:188395-204343 GCA_005239495.1 Nicotiana undulata | reverse complement strand
GGGGGTAATTGAGATATTTATCTTAATTAAAGTCATTAGCATCGTTAGAGTTAGTTAAATACTGTTAGAGTTAGTTAAGTACTGTACAAGTTAGTTAATCAGCTTTTATGCTAGTTGTACAAGTACACCTGTATATATTCTTTTGTAGTGCATCAATACAGAGTGCGAGCTTCATTTCTACATCTCCACTACCTCTTCTTTCTCTGCTATTCTCTTCAGTTCTAGAAGCTCCCATTGTCGCCATGGGAGCTATGGCAGAGCTCTTGTACTCTTGTCCTCAGTAGTACTCTTTGCATATTTTTTTTTAATTTTTTCTTTAGTGCATAAAATTTAAACTATATTCGCTCAGAAGCAAAAAGAAAAAAAAAGGTTATTTCGCTTATTTTATTTTTATGGGGAAGCACACTCAATTGCACGTGATTTAATTAATTTAATTAATGAACTAATTGCAAGTTAAAGTTAGATAATTAAACTTAATTATTTTTCTACCAACTTGGGTATAAAGTTTGCAGAGTTTGATTGCAAGTGAATGTGAACTAAATTTAAAGCATCTCTTACACAAATTCAAAAATTAAAATAATTCATATAGTTACATGACATTTTTATCAGAAATATTGTAGTAATGATGCTGCTTATAAGTAATCGTGATTAAGATACTGACTTAAATTGATTGTGGATCCATTATTAATGAAGATGCACGTGATAACCTAAAATTTCAAAATTTATTATATTGTTACTAGTAAAATATTATATCAAACTAGACATATTGTACTTCAGTTTATTTATGGAAATTGTACCGTATTTTTGTGCACATTCTGCCGTTACAATTAGATGTTTGATTGATTTAGTAATAGAGAAAAATAGCAGTTTTGGTCCTTGGGTTATTGTGAAGTTTCAATTTCAGTCCCCATGTTATAGGACTAAGTATATTTGAGCTTCAGTTAAAATACTTTTGCTATTGTAGCCCAGTAAATGATTGGATCTAGCAGTTGTTAACTCGCTAAGGGAAAATCTGCAATTCACTTTGAAGTAGCTATCTCTCGTGATAGAAGCGGATTCAATATTTAAAACTATATGAGTTTAAATTTTAAATTTTTTATCGTTGAAGTTATTTTTATATATATATATATATATATATATATATATATATATTTAAAATTATGGATTCAGACCTATCATTTGCTTAGTAAATTATACACTTAAATTTATGTTTCGCGCATGAGTCGCTCGACCATAAGGCCAAAAAAGCAATCGCTTGAGCCCCAACTTTTTGGGGCCCCGTTTTTCCTTAAAGATGTATTGGAAATGTGTGTGCATTAAATTTAAAAAGATTTTTCGAAGCGAAAGTACAATAACTTTAATGTGAGGATCGTTGTAATAATTAGAGGATGAAATAATTTTTAACGAATTGTTTTCTTACATGGGTAGGGTAGCAATTTTTTGCCTCATTTATATCATAACTAAGACAGACCCACATTAGTATTTTTATATTTACCCATTTCATTCTCTCTTTTACTATTCTTAATCTCAATATTGAAAAGTCTCTCAATCGGCAACTTACCGCGGCTGGCAACTTGTCTTCTTCAAAATATCAGGCGTTACAACAAGCAATCATTATAGTGAAGCAATGAACACTTTTCAATATCATTATATCAACTTATCTTGCTCTATAGTTTCTTACCCTTTGAGTTCTGCTACTATCTATTGTTTCTTGCACTTCGATTATCTTATCTATCTGTGATAGCTACTGCCCTTTTCTGACTGCTTTATCATGACTTATTCACTTTCGTTACTTACATCTTCATAATGCATTGAATTGGTTGTCCTTATCCGACCTTCTTTTTTTCGCCATGCTTTCTCTTGAGCCGAGGGTCTTTCGGAAACAACTATCTACCTCCCAAGATAGATTTACGGTCTGCGTACACTCTACCTCGCAAGACCCCACTTTGTGAGTTTTCACTTGGTATGTTGTTGTTGTATATCAACTTATCAAATTCTTGAGCCGGTTTTATTATTCTACCTTTATTTTATATTTTTCATTGAAAATTTGTCGTTGATATTCTTATTTAGGGCCTCTCTGAAATTTTTCTTTAGGCCCCCAATCTTGTTGAGATGGCCTCGTTCACGCGCGTCGAAAGTTCTGAATTCAGACCTACCATTTGTTTAAGGACCCTTTACTCTTAAATTTATGTTTCGCGCACGTCGATAGTTCTGGATTCAAATGAACCTAGCACCGCTGCTTTTTCAACTGCCTACATAATTTCTCTTTATTTCTCTTGACATGATCAGCAAATATAAATGCTGTTTTATTCTTTCTGTTACACACACAAGCATGTATGCATTGTATGTATATGTATACTAGTAGTACATACTCTACACAAATTCCACCCATGGATATACAGTTTTTATTTGCTAAAATAAACAACAAAATTCAAACTACGATAGGGCGCTTCTAGATTTCAATACCACTAGATTGGACAGGCAGTGTATTTCATTTCCACCAAATGAGTATAAAACTCAGAAGAAGAACTGCTAATGCTTTCACAAGTCTTCCTCTGCAATTAAAAGTCTTTCTGGCCAATCCTGCAGAATAACTTGTTGTGCTCAGGGTGGCCCTTCCATAAAGCAGGTGAAGCAACTAACTTAGGCCCCATATTTGTGGAGGTCCCATTTTTTGCTACACCTAATAAGTTATGTATAAGTTTAGAAAAGGTTCATTGAAGTGAAAAAAAATTGATTTCTTTCTTTAACAAGTATAGAGAAGAGGGATTTGCAACTGCTATGATTTCTGCTACAAAAATTGCACTTGAAATGAATATATAACCTGAATTTCATAAGAAACGTATGATATATAGGAACTAACAGTTTGATTAGAATATTGATAATAAAATCTCAAAATCTTTCGAAAAGTCCTTTGGAGTTGATTACATTATACATAGTAGACAAGGCTATTTTTTTCACTTCAAAATAGATTTGAACAATTCGAATCATATGAAAATATTTTTGATTTTCTATTTAGCAGTAAAATTAAGATCACTAGATGATGGAAATTTAAAAAAATATTGTCTTAATCCGTAATGTTCCTTTAAGCATAATAATCAATTTGATATTGATGGTTTAGATTTATTTTCGAAATTAAAAATATTAAGAAAAATTGTATAAATTAGAAGATAATAAGTTAATTGATAAACTCGATCAAATAAAAAGATTTGATTCTTTTTCCAATGGATATATTACTTATGGAATAATGTTAATAACTCTTGTTACCGTCGCGTCAGCAGAAAGAAATTTTCAAAATTAAAACTGACAAGATCAACAATGCCAAGAAAGGTTAAATGGATTAGGTATATTGTCAATTAAGAGAGACTTATTAGTAGTTATTGATTATATGAAAATTACTAATAACTTTGTATCTAAGAAACGCTAGAAAAATAGACTTCAAATAAATAAATAAATAAAAAATTTAAAAGTTAAGGCCCCTAATAAAGTTTAGCTTCAGGCCACAGAACTCGTCGGGCCGCCTCTGGTTGTGCTGATAGTCGTTTTCAATGTTGGCAGTTCTTTTACATGCTCTACTAACGCGCTGTAACAGCCTGTTCTGGTTTCTCCATACTAAAAACGGAAAAGGTCCAAATATGTCTTTGTACTATATGAAATTGAGCACATTTTCCCTTCGTTAATACCTTAGCCCATATATGCCCTTACCGTCACATAATTGATCCATATATGCCCTTACCGTCACATAGTTGGTCCATATATGCTCTTTTCGAAACGAAATCCACGCAAACTAGTTAGCTCTTTCTTTAATTGTATTAAAGTGTATTATAAACACTATCACCTTTTTGTTAGTACATTTTTTTCTTTACCTTTCTCTTTTCTTTCTTCTTTTCTTCTCTTTTTTACCCCTTTTCTTTCTGCCATATCTGATTTCCTTCATTGCCGATGCCTTCTCCATTTCCGTCACCAATTTCACGTGATTTCATTCATAAAAATCAAACCTACACCTCCAAAACCTTCCAAGCGAGAAGGCTCTGGTTCTTCTGAAAAGAAGGAGATGAAAATTGTCAGAGAAATTTTTTCGGTGGTGTTAATTTTGTGAAGGTAGGATATGGTTATTCAGATTTTGAAGGTGTTGTTCACCGTGTAGCTTCAGATCTGAAGGGAACACGACCTTCAAAATCTGAATAACCATATCCTACCTTCACCCAATTAACACCACCGAAAAAATTTCTCCGACAATTTTTATCTTCTTCAGGTCAGAAGAACTTGTGGGGTTTGTAAAATTAGCAGGAATTCATGAGTTTTGTCAAGTTAAATTAGTGACGAAAATGAAAAAGGAATCAGCAATAGAGGAACTCGGATATGGGAGAAAGAAAAAGGGAAAAAAAAGAGAAGAAAAGAAAGAAAAAAAAAGAGAAAGGTAAAGAAAAAAGAGTACTAATAAAAAGGAAATAAGGTTTGTAATGCATTTTAGTACAATTAACGAAAGAGCTAATTAGTTTGGGTGGATTCCGTTTCAAAAAGGGCGTATATGGACCAACTATGTGACGGTAAGAGCACATATGGGCTAAAGTATTAACGAAGGCCAAATGTGCTCAATTTCGTATTGTACAAGGGTATATTTGGACCTTTTCCGTATTAAAAAATATTGCGTCAAGAAAATAATCGAGATGGAAAAATATCGCAACAACCGTAATATTTTATTTCAAATAATTTGAGTGTACAATCTCTATGAATCCTCTGATTCTTCTTTTCAATAGTAATTAAATTCAAGGGCCCTTGAGCTTCATCTTGAATATGTAGTTTTTGCCACGAACGATGATCTTGAATTCAACTAGCACAAACTTTGATTTGAACTCGTACTCCTTCAATCTTGATTAACACGAGGAAAGAATAACCGGTAAAGTAGAACAAGGGCCAAGGAATTCATACCTAAGCTGTGAAAGCAATGACTTTAACTCCAAAATGGGAGGCTCCTCGATTGAGGGCTTTGTTGGAGGAGTCTTCCAATTTTAAAGATCTAAGGACAATTTGTGGGGTTCATAAGTGTACGACCTCATTCCTTGCAATGCATTCACACATTCCACATAGTCATCCTTCTCATCATTATCAAGGTTAAGCAAAACGACCTCCAAAGTATCATCAACATTCATTGTGGCACTAGCATCATCAATGATCACACCGTTCACCAAGTCCACAAAGGAACAAACTTCATTGCTATTCGACTGCCTCATAGATTTGCACACATGAAAACCCACATTTTCATCACCCACCCGGAAGGTGAGTTCACCGGCTTCCACATCAACAAGAGCCTTCCCCGTAGCAAGGAAAGGTCTACCCAAAACAATAGGCACCTTATACTCTACTTCACAATCAAGAATCACAAAGTCCGCAGGAAGGAAGAGTTTATCAACACGAACCAACACATCATCAATAATACCCAATGGTCTCTTCATAGTATGATCCGCCATTTGTAATCTCATAGATGTGGGCCTTGGTTGCCCGATTTCCAAAATCTTGAAAACCGAATAGGGCATCAAATTGATACTTTCCCCAACATCACAAACAGCTTTAGCAAAGTCGGCGCTTCCAATAGTACAAGGGATTGTGAAAGCGTCGGGATCTTCCAATTTAGGAGCCATTTAGTGCACAATTGCACTCACTTGATGTGTCATCTTTATAGTCTCACAATTCATCGACCTCTTCATTGTCACCAAATCCTTCATGAACTTTGCATATACGGGCATTTTCTCCAAAGCCTCAACCAATGACACATTAACCGATAGGTTTTTCATCATGTCAATGAACTTTTTGAATTGGTTCTCGCCATTTTTCTTGGAAAGCCTTTGAGGGTGTGTAGGAGGAGGCCTTGGAATTGGTGCCTTAGCCTTTGGCACTACCGGTTCCAGTATGTCTACAATGTGCTTCCTAGATGGGTTCACTTCCTCTTGAGTCTCCACCACATTGTTATTAACATCAATTCTCACTTCATCATTGGTTTGCACCAAATTGTTCGAACCTCATCTTCTTGAATCACTTGCTCATCATCCATAATTTTCCTTTGACTTGAGGTGGTTGCATCTCCACCTTTTCCACTCCTTGTAGTCACGGCCATGGCATGTCCCGTGTTTTTCCCACCCTTTGGGTTCACCACCGTATCACTTGGTAGTGCCCCCTTAGGGCGAGTGTTCAAAGCTTGCGAGATTTGCCCCAATTGAACTTCCAAATTGCATATTGAAGTATTGTGAGAGTCTAGTTGAGCATCGAAGTTGGCATTTTTCTCCATCATTTGCTTGAACATGTTCTCAATTCGCCCCATATTATCGTTGGAAGAGCTAGGACCATGGGAAGGATAAGGAGGCGGGTTGCTTGGTTGTTGATACATCGGAGACCTTTGGAAGCCCGACCCCTGATTTCCTTGATTATTGTTCCATCCCCCTTGGTTGTTGCCTCCCCAATATCCTTGATTATTTCCACTCCAATTGCCTTGGTTGTTTTGACCATTCCAATTTCCTTTATTGTTCCAATTACCTTGGTTGTTTTGATTGTTCCAATTACCTTGGTTGTTACCACCACTCCAATTGCCTTAGTTCTTTGAGTTCCAAATCCTTAGTACATTGAGATCGCCATTGTTGTTTATTCGTGCCTTGAGAGTTGTTTTTTTTCCTTGGAAGTTGTTCTCATATTTTGCTTCCTCCTCTTATTCATTGTAAGATTCATCTTGATCAAATCCACTATCTTCTTGCACATATTGTTCCGCACGTTTTTGCACTTGTTGAACCTTTTGACTTATCTTGTTTACCATCATATTTACACCCTCCATTTACTTACTTAGGACCTTGAACTTTTTGAAGTTAAGCTTTGGCTAATTTATTCATTGTTGTGGTCAATTCGGCAATTGTTTGCCCGTGATCATGGAATTCTTTATGTAGGTGAATCACATTTGGATCACCTTGAGGAACATTTGCTCTACTTTGCCATGTCGATGAAGTATTTGCCATTTCATCTAAGATCTCACAAGCTTCGGCATATGGCGTTGTCATGAAATTTCCACCAGCAAGTTGGTTGACCAAGCATTGATTGGTAGTATTATCCCCCTATAGAAAGTTTGTTGAATCATAGCCTATGTCATGTCATTGTTTGGGCCCTCTTTTACCATAGTACGGTACCTCTCCCATATCTCATGCAAAGGCTCATTGGGTTCTTGCTTGAATGCTAGAGTCTCGTCTCTCAGAAAAGCCATATGCCTGGGAGAAAAGAACTTGGCAATGAATTTATCCGCCAATTCATCCCATGTAAGAATGGAATGGTTTGGCAATCTTTCTAACAAATCCAAGTCTTTCCCCCGTAAAGAGAAGGGAAACAGCCTCAACCTAAGAGTATCCTCAGAGACATTTGTTTGTTTACTCCCCCAGCAAGTGTCTCCAAACCCCTTCAAGTGTTTGTATGTATTTTGACTCGGAGCCCCGGTGAAGAATCCCTGTTGCTATAGCAGTGTGAGCATAACATGTGATTTGGAAGTTGCCCACCCTAATGCGGGGCGGGACTATGGCACTTGCATACCCTTTGTTTGGAAACACCAGGTGTGGAGCCTCTCTTGGTGGAGGTGGGGGAGGAACGAGAATGTTGTCTTGAGGCGGTCGACCTCGTCTATTTGCTTGAGGTTCAATAGGAACCTCTTCAACTTGGTCATCCTGTACGTCATCCCCCAATGGCATGTTTCTGAGTGGATCATTGTTGTTGAGAGCCATTGTTCCACCTACAATTGTTTCACAAAGAGATTAGTAACACGGAAGGAAAGTAAGACAAGTCACACACAAAACCAAATATATAGCTAAATTCGTTTTTAGCTCCCCGACAACGGCGCCAAAAAATTGATCTCGCCCAAGTCACACCTCAAATTGGGGTTGTGAAGCGGTCGATTGCAATAATAATACCCAACTAGGAGTCGGGATCAATCCACAAAGAGCGTAGATGGGATTAGTGGAATATATTTGGACTAAGCACGTGAATTGTCCAAGTTGCACTTTCACAAACTTTGTTTTGATTTTTCTTTCTAAAATTATACTAAGGATTGCAATTGTAAAAATATGAAACTGGAGAGTAATGCTTTTGTTGTTGTTTTTTCAAATATGTAAAAGGTCTAGGGCTGTGACTTCCACCTAGGTGTTTACCTAATGGGTTGTGGGCTTTGGAGCGAGTCGTTGGGCGTGGTGTATTATAGCAATCAACACAAAATTACGCACTCAATACCTCTCGGTAAGAGAGTGATTTTGCCCAATTTGGCTTTTTCAAGTCCAAATGAATTTTGTACAAAATAGTTGATAAATTGCCTAAGTCGGGTTTTACTATCTCTAGGTTCAACCCTTTAATTGGGACTATCAATCTCTTGGTTTCATCCCAAATTCTTGTTAGCCAAGTTTTCCTAGACTAAGTCTCTCTTTCTTAAGTAGAGACTAAGTCACATTGGCTTGAATCAATATTTGCAACCATTAATTCTACAATTATACCAAGAACTAGGCCAATATTTTACACACCCAACCATAAACAAGCCCTAAATAAAATACCCATTAGGTTCCTACACTAGGGTTGGGGCACAACCCCAGCTACAAATTTAGCTACTCATAGTGGGTAATGAAGAAATAAAGAATAAAAGATGATAAAACTCATATTGAATGATTAATAGATGAAAATCCAATGTAAAATCAACAATATAAACTAAAGTTGCCTAAATGAGTAAAGAAAAACGGCTACAGACTTTCTGGGATTCAAAACTTAACCTAATTTCTTAAAAAAAGACTATTTATACACAACTAAATTTTTCGGATAAATTTGTCCTTTCGGAGGTTCTGCGGCCGCACAATTCTGTGTGCGGTCCGCATTTTGCTTTATCTCTTGACAGGAGTTGGTTCTACACCCGCACAATTCTGCATTGCGGCCGCATCTCTTGAGTTCTGCGGACTCCACAATTCTGGGTGCGGCCGCACATTTGATTTCTGTGGCCGCACAATTATAGTGTCGTCCGCAGTTCTTGTTGGGCTTGGACGTGGAACTCTTTGAACCTTGACTTCTATAGCCGCACAATTATCGTGCGGTCTGCACTTTCCACTGCAACACTTTGATTTGTCTTCATGTTCTGCGGCCGCAGACAGAATTATGCGATATGCATTTAAGCCTCTTTGCTTGATTTTTGTCCTTGTTCAAAAGCATTCCTTCTTGAGTTGAATGTCGTCATAATGGCTATTTTCGAATACCCCTGCAAGTAAGCATATTTCATCAGTTTTTGGAAATACCTTTAAACATTTAAATCTAAAACGAAAGTCAAAGGGCACGAATAAGTAGTCAAAATCCCCACTTATCACGTGCGCAATAATAAAGTAAATGTCTGCCTTGTCTCGCCGCATGCTCATAATAATATTCTCACCTTGTCTCACCACATGCACGAACCCACATATATAGCTCATCTTGTCATTCCGCATGTGCATATATCAATAAATAGCACGGTAGAACCCTCGTGCAACACCCGAACAAAGCTCCCAACAATATCACGTGCCAATGCCACAACATCTCATAAATTGCACCTCAAGTGCTCAAATATTATAACTTGCCACAGAGATCAGCAATACATTTTTTCCACAATAAGAAGCCCATGGTTCGACCAGATCTTAACAAAAATATCCAGGAGTGAACAACTCAACAAAATAATATTTCACAATTTAACACTTTACCTCAATATGATTTATGGCCTTTATAATTCAATATCAATTTCAACAATATGAACTGGAAAGTAATTCTTCAAGGAACAATGCCTTATTTAATCCAAATTATTGGCAAACAGATTAACGCCTCCTTTTAAACTTACATAATAAATATTTTCAAATTAATAATCCATAATGAAATTATCTCCAGGAAATATCAACTCAACAAAAATACGTGATTCACATAAAAATCAAAGTGGCAATCACACCAAATTATCATATAAAAACAAATTCAACAAACAAGGATTTAGGCATGACAAATAAAGGATTTACTATATTTCAATAATTTTTCAATTTAATACACAAGGGAGTCTACGAATTTCAACCAATGTAATTTATTAAAATTACTACATAGATATGCAATCTAAAGATGCTATTCAATTTTTTTTGGTAAGTTAAACTTTTATTTACCAAGTAAAGATATGTACAACTCAAGTAAAAAGAAAAAAACTAAAAGCCGGGCAAATAGGCCCAGTATCCACCATAGCAACTAATGTCAACCAGACTAACAATACAGGCTCATGGATAAAAATTAAGACTTTGCAGCTTCCTTGCCAATTTTGGCCTCATACTCCCTCAAGATCACGTCCTAGAAAATCAACTTGGTGATGTATCAGTAGGCTTTTGATTGCTCAAGAATACTCTTTGGTTTCTTTCTTGTCAGACATAGCAGATGCTTCCAGCTAACAGCATTCTAAACATCTCTGCGTTGGAGCTTTTCCCATTAAAGTGAGTTATAGCCCAATTCCTCGCATTATTCCATCCTATTGCTTGTCTAGAGATTCCCTGCCAGTGTAACATTTTGTGCCATATCTCAACTGCCACCCCACATTTGAAGAGCAAATGGTCTATACTTTCTTCCTCTAAAAGGGTATAGTTGGTTGGACAATAGACCTTATTTTTCCAACTTGTCCCATGTGTATAATTTCTCATGAGAAACCAATTTAAGTGTGAATATCTGCACAGTAGTTATTACAAACTAGTATTTTCCAAGATACCTTAGGATACTCACCCCTCAATTTTCGGTACATCTGCCTGATAGAAAATTGTTCCATACTCAACAACTCACTCATTGATAGGCCTGCCTTCGTTACATATTTGCTTGCATTAAAAATCTTCTTTAATAGCCATAAAGCTTGGTTGCAGGTAGTCTCCCAGATAGGAATCTCTTTCAACTAGTAAGCATGTATCCGCAATATTCATAACTTGTCTTTTTTCTTGCACATGCTCCAAAACTGTTTACAACTGGCCGCCTTGTTCCATACCTCTATATCAGTGAAGTTTTCACCATCTGCTGACTTTGGTTGGCATAAAGTATCCCAAGCAATGAGAGCTTTGTTAGAGCCTTTTGTTTCTCCCGTCCAAGGAACTTCCGGCAAGTTGCAACAATCTGCTTGTAGATTTGTTTTGGGAGAACAAATACCTAAGGCTAAAAGGTTTGGATGGAAAATAAAATGCTCTTAATCAATTGCACTCTAGCAGCATAGGAGAGAGACTTTGTAGTCCAATATGTTATTCTGCCTATCATCTGGTCCTATAGAGGTTGGTATTTGATGATATATAGTCTCTTGGAGCTTAAGAACACTCCGAGGTATCTAAAAGGAAGTGCACCCTTTGAGAATCCCAGTATTTTTAAGATCTGCTGGTTAGATTAGCACATAATCAAAGTAGATTGAAAACTTGGTTAGATTAGCACATAGTCCAGATGCCACTGAGAATTCTTGGAAGCAGTTCACCAATAGTTGTATAGAACTTATGTCCCCTTTAGAAAATAACAAGAGATCATTGGCGAAGCTTAGTTGGATAATCTTGGATTTGTCACATTTTGGGTGATATTTAAATATCGTATTCCTGGCCATCGTTTTTAGTAGTCTACTGAAGTATTTCATCCCCACTACAAACAAATAGGGAGACATTGGGTCACCTTGTCTCAAGTCGTTCTTTGCCTTGAATGTTTTCCCGGGCTTACTATTTATAGTGATAGAGTATGATATTGTCTTCATACATACCATGACCCATTTAACAAATTTGGTAGGAAACTGCAATCCTGATAAAAGCTGCTCAACAAACGCCTATTCAATAGAGTCATATGCTTTTTGCATATCAATTCTGAGCATGCATCTAGAGAAATGTTTTTCCTGTTGCACCCTTTTACTAGATAATGGATTAATATGATATTGTTTGTTATAACTCTTCCCGGCATGATTATAATATATTAACTTGTCCATAACCCCTGCATCTTTCTAGTGATGATTTTGGATATAATCTTGTATAGAAATGTGCAACAGGAAATAGGCCTGAAAACTCTCATTGTCAATGGATTTTTAACTTTTGGTATCAATGTTACTGTTGTGCAATTTATAGGTTCATAATATTGCAGTGTCAAAGAATTCTATCACGGCAGAAGTAATTTCATCACCTACAATTTCCCAGGTTTTCTTGAAAAACTGAGAGTTAAACCCATCACACCCTGTGATTTTTGATCATCTATATCCCTCATGGTATTGTGCAATTCCTCTTTAGGGTACCCTTCAAATTCGACAGCTAGTGGTGAGTGGTCTTAGAAACTAGGATCTAGTGTCCGGAACCAAAATAATGTCTTTTTAAAATAAAAAAGAACATTAATAAGTCTAAAAAAAAGTTACTATACTATATATAATGCCCAAATACTGAGCGCTATACCTTAACGGTAACTTTTGTCGTTAAGGTATAGCGCCCAGTATTTGGGCGAATTATATAGTATAGCGCTGGAATATTGTACGCTATACCTGGAACGATTTGACTGCCAGGTATAGCGCATGGAATTAAGACGCTATACACATTTTTTTAACCCTCCCTTCTTCTTCCCCACGACAGAAACATTCCTCCCCCACTTTTAAAAAATTCCCACTGGTTTTTTGGTCCCCCCTCCCCCATTTCGTCTTTAAAAAAAATTGTGAGCCCCTCCCATCACACAAAAAGCAAAGAACGTAGGTCCCACATTGTTACGGAGCATCGTATTATTGTGGTTTCACTCTTTTGGACTCAAATTTTGAACCACATAACGTAGTATTTAACCGCGCTAAATATACACATAACGTAGTATTTAATCGTGATATGCTTTGCGTGTTAAAGATTATGACGGGTACAAAACATTTGGGCAGCTTCCGAATATATAATTTTATTAAATTATCATTTAAAAAACTAAAATGGAAAAGTTCAAATCATAATTAACAAACATAATTTTATTTCATAAATCTTGCAACATAAACAAAACAACTAATTATTACAACATAAACTCATTGATAGTTAGGCACACTATAAGAACACCCACCACGCGCTTGATCACTATTTCCACCCAAACCAGCTGAAGGATATTTTCGACGGTCGTGTCCTATTTGCGAGCATATACCACATTTGCGCGCATATACGCTATCACTAACATCCATTTGGTTCCGTATACATGTTCTCTTATGCACCTGTATTCTACGCAAATAGGACTTGTTACACACCATTTTAAATGGTTCCGGCGGCCAATAATGCTCAGCACTCACTGGCTGCAACTGCCCACTATATGTGTTTAAGTACTTGGCAACACTATATTGTTGATCAACATAGTTGGTTATACCCAAACCAACACGTTGAAAACACTTGATGGAATGTGAGCAAGGCATGTGGTAGATGGACCATTTCCCACAAGAGCATAACCTTGATGATTCATTTACAGTATGTACATTATTCCCCCGATTTTGATGGATTGCGGTGTGAACTTCAAAAACATTTCTCTCGTTATCATATTGCAACAATGAATGCTCATGTGCTTGCTGTCTGTATTTCTCAAATCTCTTCATCGGCACTGGCATAAATTCAACACCCTTTTCCATCAATGTCGTTGCAGCTGCAGACCTTTCAACAAACCTCTCCGCCATCTGCTTGAACGACATCCGCACCATGGTTGTGACAGGCAATCCTCTTTCCGACTTCAATAACCCGTTGAAAGACTCTAACACGTTTGTAGTCAGAATTCCCCATCGTCTGCCACCATCCACATGCAAATTTCACTTTTCAAGGTGATGACGCAATAACCAACAATAGGCTGCCTCGTCTTCTTGCCTGATAGATTCCATGTGCCTCCTGAATTTATGTTGTTGGTGGTCTGTTGCTGCCATCCACATCAAATCATGTAGATCCTTGTTGGGATATGCCTTCTGGAAATATGCCTTAAAGTGCCTCACACAGTAATGGTGGTAGGCATAAGGTTCTTGCCATGCAGGCAAGTTCTCCACAGAACTTAAGATACCACTGTGCCGATCAGATATTAGACAAATACGGGAACATTGTTTGACAACGTGCTCTTTCAAGTGGTTCAAAAATAGCATCCATGTCTCTGTGTTTTCATTGGCACAAACATCAAAAGCTAGAGGAAATATGTGTCCAATAGCATCTACTGCCACGGCTATCAATAGCTTGATATCGTACTTTCCATAGACATGAGTGCCATCTATGGATATTACGGGCCGGCAATGCGAAAAACCATCAATTGTTGATTTAAACACCCAAAACACGTAATTGAATATATATATTCTGGTTTACCCGGACTCCGCTCAAGCTTCCTTTCAACAACCGTCCCGGGGTTAAAGTGCTGCAGTGCGGCCATGTACTTGGGCAGAGCTGCAAATGACTTATCCTAGTTACCATAGACAATTTCAAATGCTCGTTTGCGCCCGAGAAATGCCTTTCTTTTGGTAATGGTATGGCCATATTCTTGGTGGACTGATGTAATGCACTCTTTGATTTTATACCTTATGGACTCTTCAAGGTGCGGAATAAGTACAAGAGAAATCAAGTCAATATCCAAGTTGAAGTGATTCTCGTCGAATGTGTCCATTTCGCATGTGTGGGTGGGAATGTATTTACCCACTTTTCACATACTTGTCTTCTTCTTGCTCGCACGCAACATCCAATGACATGGCCAAAACCACCTGCGCAAACAACCTTGTATACCACCATAGTTGACTCCCATACCATCATCTCATGACACTCTTTTACGTTGTGCATTTTACAAGCTCTGCTTACGCGCGCTTTATCAAGAAAAAGCATGCCATTTGCCAGCACCGTTGGTCTAGACTCATCCCACATTGTCGTCCGGATTTTATCAAAATCCCTTATGAGAGATTCCACATCCGGCATGCTTGGCACGTTTTCAATGTAAGGAATCTCCCTTGAATGAAACGTCACTTGGGACTCGTACACTCTTTGTCTAGGGGGGGTGGAGCATACTCTCTCATCAAATCAGGTCCTTCCTCCTCTTCCTCCTCATCACCATCCTCACGAGGAAAGGGTGTCTCGTCTCCGAATTCATCGGCATTGTTGTCATAATCATTGTTCCCTTCCTCACTTTGTGCATCTGCCAGATCCCGATTTAATACGTCGTCTTCAGGCAATTGAGTGAGTACGGGTGGTTCAACTTGCTCGTTTTCACTACACAACCAACAAAAATATAAGCTACTGAAATTAATAAATACTTTCCATATAGCTATATCACTTCACTTACAAGTCTTAATGTGATGAAATTCCATGATGGACATTTTCATTTAGGTGATGACTCCCGGATGAACTACTTGTAAAATTCATATCCGGTCGGTACCCCCTGTTAAATATATGAGCATTAATACAAACTCAATACAACAAAAATGTACATCGTAACACAAAGGAAAATTGAAGTTTAACACTCGTCTTGTGAATTATGGAAAGCAGGAAAGAAATTATTTTCTCGATGCTCATTCGCCGGCGGTGATAAGTTTAAATCAAGAAAAACTCTTTCATCCGGAACCTGCCCGGCAAAAACTGCTCCAGAATAACCACCCGATAACTGGGGGTTATCCCTACTATGCACAACCTCATTGTTGGGAATGTCTTCGACCTTGACGTACATATCCAACATTGTGATTACAAGAAATTCCCGGAATTCATCCGGAGTCCTCAGAAAATTCCTCAAAGTTTCATCATCGTCGATGTTAAACTCCGAGAAAAAAGCAACCCCTTGCGGAGTGACGGAATACGAATATCTTCCGGTTACTTTAAGTATCACTGAACGTTTCCTCACACTCATTTTTTTGCATAACAACAATATCAATTTATCGTACTCCATTGTAAGTGCCAATTTAACATGACACTGTGGAGATAAATTGTACCTCACAGAGTTATTCTC
>ML253146.1:0-188192 GCA_005239495.1 Nicotiana undulata | reverse complement strand
CCCCCCCCCCCCCCCAATATAATGAAACTCTTATTCGACGCTCTTCAGACATTATGAAAAAATGCTTGAGAATTTAATAACAAGAAACGTTTGGACGGGAGTTAAAATATTTTTTGAATGAATTTTCCTAAAATTCTAACCCCTTTATATAGGAAATGGCTAGCCCGGGGGCTGAAATTATTTATGTATAGCTCCCTTTTAATGTGCGCTATACACATTTGAATTATTATTATGTCAGTTAACTTATTGGTGGGACCATAAACTGATATAGCACGCAAATATTAAGCGATATACAGGTATAGTGTCTTAATTCCATGCGCTATACCTGGCAGTCAAATCGTTCCAGGTATGGCGCACAGTATTCCAGCGCTATACTATATATAACGTCCAAATACTGGGCGCTATACCTTAACGGCAAAAGTTACCGTTAAAGTATAGCGCCCAGTATTTGGGCGTTATATATAGTATTGTAATTTACTTATTAATGTTCTTTTTGTTTAAAAAGATATTATTTTGATTTCGGACTCCTTCAATGTGTGCCAAGGTAGTAATCCAATCTCCATTTTATAAGAGTCAATCTATTTTGCTATATTATGGTTATTCCCCGTATATCTTCTCCCTGTTGTTCTCAATTCTTCCATATTGGTATCTATCATAAAATTATTAACATCGTCCACTTCTGCTGCTTGGACTGGATTCCCATACAGCTTATCATCAATGCTTCTTATAGTGTTAAAGTCACCAATGACTAACTATGGTATGTGAGCACCTAAGTTTTTACCATACTTGAATTTTCTATTATTTGTTTTAATATTTATATTTTCTAGGCTTAATTCTAATATTTTAATTTTAATTTTTAGTAAGTTTTGGTAGATAATTTATAATATTTTTAACATAGTCTACTAGCACATAGAAATCATAAGACCTTATTTTAAACATGAATAAAAATATAATCTTGTCTCATCTTTACTCACTACACTATTTAGTTGTTACATCTCGTTCCCCTTTCACTGTTTTATTGTCCCATCACCATCTTACTATGCTCTTCTTTTCTTCTTATTATTTATAAACACAAGCACAATGAGAGGAAGGGGAGACTTTTTCTAAAAAATGAGCAAAAAAGAAAAAATGCAGCAACAACAAAAAGGAGGCTGCGCAACACCCTTTTCTTCCCCAAAAATGCAGCAACTTCCACCATTTTTATTGCCCTGAAAAACTCCACGTCTTTACCCAAAATCAGCAATAAAACCTTCCAAGATGTTTACCCTAAAGTTTGGATAACAATTAAACTTATATTGTGGTTTTAAGGATACGTGATTTCACTCCACACTGATTGATAAATATAAAGGTAGATGACAGAATTGAATTATAAGTAAAGCGAACCAGTTGTTCAGACAGAATTTTAGCCCTCGAGTCGAAGTACTCTCGAACTGATAAGTATAAATACAGTAGGAAAATAGAGTGAACAGATGAAAAATAATGTGAGCGAGAAAGAAAATGATTATATTGTTGTAATCTCTGTGAATAATGATGCGTACAAATGATTAGAATTCTCCTTTATATAGTAGAGGAATTCTACTTATGGTACAATTCTAATTACAGAAGGAAATCGCATAATTATCTAATCAACCACTTCTGATTTGATCCGTTCCAAGATTTACGTTGTGATCCTTGACCAGTCACGGATGTCTCGCTCTTCTGTTATTATGCCATCTCTGATATTACTCGGTGTCTATCTCTTTTGTCTTCAATTGTTACCAACCTCGATCTCGAACTCGATGCCTCGACTTCGTGATTTAGTCGAAGTCGACCTTCGATGCAACATTCTGATCTCAATCAAATAGTAAAATCGGGTGGTCCCGATTTCAACTGTATACAGATAGTCCCCTTGTTTTTTGAAGTGTAATGACAAGAAACAAATTGAGCCTTTGAGTTTTTGGACCTCGACAATTTATGACCTCATCCCCGTGACGTAAGCGATGAAAGTGAACAAAACGTCCCGTCGGTACAGTCCCCAAAATCATTAATGAGCGTCAATTGGTGGTCGGCCACAAACGTTGTTGAACCGTCACCGCAATCCATGAATAGGCCTTCTCCTCATTTAATAAAACTTTACTTTAACTTTCTTCCAATCTTTTAAGTTTTTACCTCTCCCAAGTTCTTTCCCTTCTACTAATCTTCAGGTTTCATCTCCAATCGCCAAACACCAAGCCTTACCACCTTATTCCTTCTCTAAACTCATAAAAATGGCAAAATCATCTAAAACAGTTTCTCAAAAAGAGAAAGTCTCTTCTTCTTCTTCACGTCCGGCCGACGACAAAATGCTGGTGGATCCGCTAGTGTGTTCCTGGCCCGTATATCCTTAAATCCAATTTTAAGACCGAGAAACCTCCCTCGGTCCCAGGTTGATGCGAGCATGTGTCGAGGTACATTTGCTCGATAACTATGGGGTACCTCGAGCAGATTAAGAGGAACTGCAACTGGGGGGATAAAGTGATAGAAATTCCATCCCCTGAAGAAAGTATTACTACCCACGTGGAAGGGTACTTGAGTGTTTACACTTACCCTTTCACGCTGGGCCCTCTCGACCCTGCCATCATTAACTTCTTCCGTCAATACCAGGTGACCTTACGCCAAATCCATCCTTCCTTTTGGTGAATAGTCATCATGCTTTGATTCTTCACGAGCAAGCCGAGGGGATGCCATTCACCCTCGATCACCTCATCAGGATGTACATCCCCCATATTTTTTGAGGGTTGATCAAACTCCAAAGTCGGGCAACCAAGATATTTTTCTCGAGCATCGACGAGGACAAATATCGAGGCTAGACGGGTAGATTCGTTCGAGTGAGGACCTCCGATCTCATCCCGACGGAGAAGATGCCATTTCCGAATAAATGGAACACGAAGCGTAAGTATTACATTACTTGTTAATTTCCATGCTTTATTTTGTTCCTCTACTCTATTAATGCCTTCTTTCATCATGCATCGGTTTCTTGGATGCCTCATGCGATCTCTGACCTCGAGAGCTGGGTCCAAAAACTAGCCTCGACCTCCACTTACACTGAGAGTTGTTGGTGCGATTTGGCAAAAGGTCGGTGGGAGGCAAACAATCATGGTAAGCTTCCTTTTTTACATATCTGATTATTTGGTAACATCTTTTACACTTATTTAATTTCCTTGTGTGCAGGCCTGAGCAAGGATGTGGCCTTGAGGCCTCCGTATGGTGAGTATGAGGCTTCAACTTCGGTTCCATAATCGGCAAAGGATAACAAGAGGAAAAGAGCCTCGACCTCGGAGGAACCGTACCCAAGAAGAAGAAGAGCTTGATTAGAAAATTGAGGATAAATGTTGTTGCCCTTCCTGCCCACGCAGTTTAGGAGCTGAGGGAGGAAGAATAAGACGATGAGGATTATGGCTCGGCGCTAGTGACCCTAGCGAGAAAACACATCGAGGCCTCCAAGGTCGATGAATGGGTGGCGGTTGGCGAGGCCCCTCCTTGTGCTGAGGAAGCCTTGGAGAAGGATTCAGACAAAGTCACTGAATCTCTTGAAGTTGAGGTTGCTTCTCATCAAACATCGAGCATATCCAAGAGGGCTAGTCCCGAAATCCCTCGAATTGAAAAGAGAGCCCCAAGTGACTCACTTGGGGCAGTGACAGCGGGTTACTCACCATCCTTTCCTGCCTTTTCTGAAGAGGCGATGCGGATGATCAATCTTTGAGGATCCCTGAAGTAGGTGGAGTCCCCGGTGGGGAGGATCCTTTTCAGGATTGCTTTACCGGGGTTGAGGATGCCTCCAACCTCAATGACGTATCCAACCTTTTCGAAGAGGCCCAACGACTCCTGAACCGGGTAAGTTTTAGTTCAGTTTTTGACGTAGCATTCTTCTGTTTCTTGTCTAACTCCCTTCCCTTTCTCTACAGTCCTTTTCCAAGTCCCAGGCCGATTTGAGCCAGTGTGAGGCCGATCTCCAAAGGCTTTCGGAGGAGAGGAATTCCCTCAAACTCCACTGTGGGCAAAAGGATTAGGAGATTAAGGACCTCCGGGTCGAACTAGCTAAGGCTCACAAGGATTAGACCGACTTGATCGAGCAGGTAATGATACTCTTAAAGATTATGGGCTTGATTCAGGGACGGAGGCTAAAATTTCAATATCACAGTTGCAGCAAAAGATCAAGAGGATCGAGTCGTCTCGAGAGGAGGTCGACCAAGTGAAGGTAGAGTCCTACGGGTGGAAGGAAGGCATGGACTGCCTTGCTGCTGAGAAAGATACTACCCTAGCCCGGTTGTCATTAGTCGAAGCCCATCTTCGAGGTATGAAGGAAAAGTGCTAAGCTCAATAAAAGAAGATAGAAGAGCTTGAGGCTCATTTGGCTTCTGAACTCGCGAAGGCCCAAACTGAGGCTGAAAAAGCAAAAGCCGAGGCTGATAAGATGGTGGCAATTTATCGTGTCGATGTTGAAGCCGCTCAAGTTCAAGTGAGGGAGGCTGCCGATACTGCTCAAACTTGAGCACATTGGATTGTCGAACTTGCTAAATTCCAATCTCGGAGGGAGAGCCTCGAGGATATCCACGCCCGAGGCTTCGATCTTACCGAAGAGATAGCAAAGGTAAAAGATCACGAAGTTGATTCTAGACTATTGGCCTCTTCTGATGACGACAACAATGATAATGATGATGGCAGCAATAGTGGGTCTGAGGATGGTGAGGAGCCCAAGGAAGAAGCTGCCCCCGAAAATAGCTAGGGACTTTTGTATTTTTTTTCTTCTTTATTTCTTTTGTGTAGGACCCTGATTGGTCCCTTGTAATACCTTTGAATAAATAAATATTTCCTTTTTAAACTTTGTCTCAATTTTGACTTGTGGAAATTCTTATTCGCTTTATGCTTTGTGAAAATTTTGATATACTTCATTCCTTGTGAGGATCTTGTAGTCGAGTGAGTACTTGCTCGAACTCGAAGTAGGAAAACCCTTAGGTTTTAGTTGAGTGAGGATGAAATCTCAAACTCACAAAATATAATGGCCCTTAGGCTCTTGAATCGGGCCGATATGGCCTTAGAAGCGTGGCTTTTTCCCTTCTCGTCTTAAAAAGTTTGATCATATAAAAATTTGTTATGACTTAGCACGAAGTAAGTCTATACCCGTTGGGTTTTTATGGGGTTTAATGTTATGAAACCCTTTGTTTTTTTGTATTGAGTTGTTTAAAGGTTCGAATAGTTCGATTAAGGTTTTTCGACGGATGACGTTGTCGAAACCCTTTGGTTATTTTGTTGAGGGTAGCCTTTTTAACCGGTTTATAAAAGCATTGGATGGTCTATTTTTATTGCGGAATTCGGACGTCTCTGAACCGCGTTAGTATGGGCGTAGCCTTAGGATCTACCTCTTGGACTTATTTTCCCAAATATACTTCGAACTTGTTCGAAGTGTTAGTCCCCGAGTAGGGTGGCCTTGGCCTATAAAGTCGAGGACTACCTTTTTTAAGGTCTTACGGTCTCGCAGTTTAGTAATTCGAACATGTCAATTTTCGGGCGGCAGTCCTCGAGTACGGGGTTGATTGTTCTGGCTTTAGTTACGATCGGCCCTTGAGCCTGTTACTGTTATAAATCATAAGTATGAAATCCTAAAGTAGAAATTTCACTAGGGCATGGAACATCTGGTAAGGAAAAAATACTTGTTTCAATAAATCATACATGCGTACATGTTTTTCCACTAGGGCTTGAGTAATTGACATGGACACAGTTCATTCGACCGTTTGGCCCTTTACAAATTTACCTACTGATACCCTGTCGACATGAAGTATTTTCCTTGGAGATATAATATTTGAGGGTGATGCCCCCTAGTATTCGAGGTTGATTGTAAAAAAGCCTCGGATACTCTAAGTTATCACGGACAATGGTTGCCTCGTTAAAAACCTTGCCGGAAAAACCCATTTGGGACAAAAATCGATCGAAGGGAAAAAGAGCGCAACACGTGCTTTCACACCTAACGTCTTCATTGTTGGAGAAAACTTTGACACCTTCGGTCGAACACCTGCAACAAGTTAGTATAAAACATAAAGGAAAAAGGAAAAAGTCATACCTTAACTATAATATCGTTGGAGGAGTGATATATTCCAATTATTTGGCAGTTATTCTCCGTTCATCGTGCGAAGCTTGTAGGATCCCTTTTCGATTATGTCGAGGACCGAATATGGTCCTTCGCAACTTGGGCCGAGTTTTCCTTCGTTTGGGTCTCGAGTATTGAGGGTGACTTTTCTTAGGACTAAGTCCCCGATTCTAAAGTGGCGAAGATTTGCCCTTCGATTGTAGTACCTTTCAATGCGTTGCTTTTGTGCGGCCATTCGGACGAGGGAGGCTTCCCATTTTTCATCTAGTAATTCGAGGCTTGTATTTTTAGCCTCATGATTTGATTCTTTCGTTGTGTATCGAAACCTGGCACTGGGTTTCTCGACCTTGCCCCAGATCAGAGCTTCGGTGCCATATACTAAGGAGAACGGTGTTGCCCCCGTACTGGATTTCGACATTGTTCGATACGCCCAAAGGACTTCAGGAAAACTTTCTCTCCATATTCCCTTAGCGTCGTTCAATCTTTTCTTTAGATTCTGAATAACGGTTTTGTTTGTTGATTCGGTTTGTCCGTTCTCACTAGGATGATACGGCGTCAACAAGATCCTTTTTATTTTTTGATCTTTGAGAAACTTTTTTATTTTGCCGCCGATGAATTATTTTCCATTATCACATACGATTTCGACACGTATCCTGAATTGGCATATGATGTGATCCCGGACGAAGTCTGTAACTTCTTTTTCCCTGACTTTCTCGAAAGCCTGTGCTTCAACCCACTTAGAGAAATAGTCAGTCATAAATAGAATGAACTTAGCTTTACCTGGGGCCGATGGAAGAGGGCCGAAGATGTCCATTCCCTATTTCATGAACGGCCATGAGGATAAAACTGAATGAAGTTGCTCTGGACTGGTGGATCATCGGCACATGCCTTTGGCACTTGTCGCGTTTTCGAACGAATTCCTTAGTATCTTTTTCCATATTGGCCCAATAATATCCCACTCTGATGACTTTATGAACTAGTGATTCTGTATCGGAATTTTTTCCACAAGTACCCTCATGAATTTCTCGTAGGACATAGTCGGTGTCTCCCGGTCCCAAACATACTGCCAACGGTCCATCGAACATCCTTTTGTATAAAGTTTTGTCTTCGACCAGAGTGAATCATGCAGCCTTCGTTCGTAGAGTCCTCGATTCCTTAAGGTCCGGTGGGATTTTTCCGCTTTTCCAATACTCAATGTATTTATTCCTCCAATCCCAAGTTAGGCTTGTGGAGTTTATTTCGGCATGTCCTTCTTCGATCATTGACTTCGAAAGTTGTACCACAGTCCTCGAGCTGATTTCGTCGTCTTCGACCGATGACCCCAAATTTGCAAGGGCGTCAGCCTCACTGTTTTGTTCTCGAGGTACATGTTGTAGGGTACATTCTTTAAACCGATGTAATTTTACCCGCAATTTATCCAAATACCCCTACATCTGATCCTCTCGAACCTCGAAGGTTCTACTGACTTGGTTTACCAGTAGTAGGGAGTCACATTTGGCCTCGATGACCTCTGCTCCCAAGCTTTTATCCAGATCGAGACCTGCAATCATGGCCTCATACTCGGCCTCATTGTTAGTCAACTTGGAAGTTTTGATAGATTATCTAATTGTAATGACTGTGGGCGGCTTCAAAATGATGCCTAGCCCCAACCCCTTGACATTCAAAGCGCCGTCTGTGAAAAGGGTCCACACCCCCGAAGACGTACCTGATTTTAACAAAAGTTCCTTTTGGACCTCAGGTACGAGGGATGGCGTTATGTCGTCTATGAAGTCTGCTAAGATTTGAGACTTGATGGTCGTTCGGGGTTAGTACTCGATATCATACCCACTGATTTCGACGGCCCGCTTGGACAATCGGCCCGAGAGTTCGGGTTTGTGTAAAACATTACGAGGAGGATAAGTGGTCACCACACAAATTGGGTGACACTGGAAATATGGTTTCAATTCCTAGAGGCGCTTATTAAAGAAAGCACTAATTTTTTTATGTGTGGATACCGGGTCTAGGCCTCACCTTAAGTTCGACTAACATAGTAAACTGGAAATTGCGTACCTTTATATTCTCGAACTAAGACCCCACTAACCGCGACTTCCGAGACTACCAGATATAAGTAGAGTTGCTCGTACGCTTTCGGGGTATGAAGCAATGGTGGGCTCAAGAGATACCGGTTTAACTCTTTTAACGCATGTTGGCATTCCGTGGTCCAAGCGAAATTGTTCTTCTTTTTTAGCAGTGAGAAGAACCTATGACTTCGATCTGAAGACCTCGAGATAAACCAGTCCAGGGCGGCTATCCGCCTTGTTAATCTTTGCACGGCCTTAACGTTGTCCACAACTGTGATATCTTCGATTGCCTTGATTTTATCGGGGTTGATTTCGATTCCCCTATTCGACACCATAAATCCAAGGAACTTGCCTGAACCGACCCCGAAAGCACAATTCTCGGGATTGAGCTTCATGTTGTATTTTCTCAATATGTTGAAGGTTTCCTGCAAATGTGTTAAATGGTCCTATGCGCCCGACTTAACTAGCATATTATCAATATATACCTCCATTGATTTACCTATTTGTTCTTCGAACATTTTCTTCACTAAGCATTGGTAAGTAGATCCAACATTGTTTTAGTCCAAATGGCATTACGTTATAACAATATATTTAGTGATAAATGAAGTCTTTTCCTGATCCTCCAGGTTCATTTGAACTTGATTTCACCTGGAGTAGGCGTCGAGAAAACTAAGGATCTCGTGGTTAGACATGGCATCGATCATGCGATCGATATTCGATAGAGGAAAAGAGTCTTTGGGACATGCTTTGTTTAAATCTTTATCATCCATGCACATCCTAAGTTTTTTCCCTCTTTTATGGACTACAACTACGTTTGCTAACCATTCGGGAACCTATTTTGAGAAGTTTGCTTATCTCGTCCTTAATGAATGCGTGTTTTACCTCGAACTGGGGCCTTCTCTTTTGTTTTACCAGTCTGAAATTTGGGTCCAGACTCAATCAATGTGTTGTTATCTCCGGTGGGATACCTGTCATATCTAAGTGGAACCAAGCAAAACAATCCATATTACCAATAAGAAATTTAATGAGTTTTTTCTTGAGTTCAAGGGTTAACCCCGTACCCAGGTATACCTTTCGTTCGGGTAGGTACTCTATCAATATTACCTATTCCAACTCTACGGCTGTCGATTTGGTGGCATCGGAATCTTCGGGGATAATGAAGGATCGAGGGATTCAGTAGTTGTCGTCCTCTTCTTCCGTTCCCTGCTTTTCTGACTGAGTCGAGGCCGGTGGTTGTGGTTGCTATTTAGCCTCTTAGTTTCCTTTGACCTCCGATCCCTTTATTGTCGAAAGTGCCGATATCGTTATTACCTCGTCTACCGCGAACATTTATTTCGCAGCATGTTGTTCCCCATACACTATTTTCACTACATCCGGCGTTGGGGATTTTATCACTTAATGAAGGGTTGAAGAGACTGCCCTCATATTGTGAAGCTTAGGTCTTCCGAGCAAGGCATTGTACCTCATATCGCCCTCGATTACATGGAACTTAGTTTCTTGTATAGTCACAGCTACGTTTACCAGTAAAATGATTTCACCTTTAGTTGTTTCGCTGGCCATGTTGAAACCATTCAGGATCCGAGCTACAGGTACGATTTGATCTTGTAGGCCGAGTTGTTCTACCACCCTCGATCGAATTATATTTGCCGAGCTCTCTAGATCAATTAACACACGTTTAACTTGAATTTTATTTATAAGGATAGAAATTACCAGAGCGTCATTGTGGGGTTGAGAGATCCCTTCTGCTTCTTCATCATTGAACGATACGGTGCCTTCTGGCACATAGTCTCGGGTCCATTTTTCCCTTGTAATGGATACTTTAGTACGTTGTGAACACGGTCCCTTGTGGAATATTGACCCCAACGACGATCATATGAATCAAATGTTGTGGCTCTTCTTGTTCTTTTTTCCTATTGTCATCCCTTTCTCTAAAATGATTTTTGGCTCGATCGCTTAATAACTCTGGAAGGTGGCCCTCGTTGAATAGACGGGCTACCTCCTCCCTCAGTTGCCTGCAGTCTTTGGTTCTGTGCCCATGCGTGTCGTGATACTTGCACAATAGATTGGGGTTTCTCTAGGAAGGATCAGTTTGTATGGGTCTGGGCCATCTAGTATCTTTGATTCTCTCAATGGCCGACACAATACCTGATGCGTCGATACTAAAATTGTACTCCGGTAATCGTGGTGCCTCTGTAGGATCAGCTTTTATATCGAAACCACTTTTTCTCATGAGTCCTCAAGAGCTCTTCCCTCGATCGTTCGTTCGATCATTCCTGATGGGATCGCATCGTGGGTCGTCATTTCTACGATCTGCATTGTATGGTTGATATTGGTCTCTGTTCAACCGAGGTTCCCTGTCGATATCCTTCTAATTTTTGCCTGCGGGCCTGTTCGGATAGACGGAACCAGAGGGGGTCCCCAATTGATCATCCTCGTCCTTGATAGAATATTCAATTAAGTTCTGCTTCAATTGACGTGATGCCACCGAGCTTCGTTCGTTCAAACCTTGAGTGAAAGCTTGAACAACCCAATCGTCTGTGACCGGTGGTAGTTCCATGAATTTTATCTGGAACCGAGATACGAACTCCCTCAGCATTTCGTTATCCTTTTGTATTACATTGAAAAAGTCTGATTTCCTCATCGCAACCTTTATTTCCCCGGCATGTGACTTTACGAAAGAGTCTGCGAGCATGGCGAATGAGTCGATGGAATTAGGTGGTAGATTGTGATACCAGATCATTTCTCCCTTCAATAGAGTTTCTCCAAATTTCTTTAGTAGAACAGATTCGATCTCATAATCTTGCAAATCATTTCCTTTTATGGCGCATGTATAAGAGGTGACATGCTCGTTGGGATCGGTGGTACCGTTGTATTTGGGGATTTCGGGCATGCGAAATTTCTTCGGAATGGACTTCGGAACCGCACTTGGTGGGAACGGCTTCTGCACAAACTTCTTTGAGTCCATACCTTTCAAAATCGGTGGTGCCCCTGGTATTTTGTCAACCACTCTACTTTCTTATCATTTGCCTCAATTTTATTTTCTCCCGATTCAATCTGTTTGGTGAGATCCTCAAGCATTTTCATAATAGTGGGGTAAGTCCCCGATTCACTAGCGTTTGACCTTTCTGGCACTAGTTCGGTCCGGTGGGCGATCTCTAGTTTGACTCCACTCGACGCCCGGTGTTGATTTTGTAGTTGTGTAATAAAGGCTTGTTGAGCATGTAACATCTCGAATATTAATTGGAGGCTGACTTCTCCATCTCCTCTGACTTGTGTACCTCGGCCACCAGTTCAACCTTCTCTATGTATGCTTCCTTCGGGATCAGCGCCCAAATTTGCATTTAGGGCAACGTACGAACTGACGTCGACTGGATCGGCAATTGGTTACCCCTCGAGACCAGCCTAAGGCACCTTGACCCTTGAGGCAGCTACATCGTCATTTTCCCCATGAAATCCGAGGTCGTTGTCACCATGTGTGGATGTTGTTTGTGAGTTTGACATGTTTTAATCCTGAAAACAAAAATACTTACAAGAACAAGCGTAAAGTAGTGTGTGTTATCGGAATCGATATTAAGAAATCACTATTATCCTTAGCCCGGCGGTGGGAGCCAAACTGTTTACCCGAAAATTTGGATATGATTTTGGGAGAAATTCAGAAATAACCAAATTTACAAGTGGTCATTCAAAAATAGCCACAGTTTCAAAAGCAATAGAAATTTAGCCACTTTTCATCTAAAGATAAATTTTGAACGAAAACACTATTCAAAATTCGGAAAATATTTTAGCATAATATACTGGAACTCTAATATACTTTGCTGGAACTCCAGTATAACTCCAGTATAACTCAAGCATAATTATACTGGAGTTCCAGCAAAGTATAGCGGTCTAGCATAATATGCTGGAAGTTCATACACAGGTGCTCGAATCTGCAGTATATAATGTTGGAACTTTCCGCGTGTGGGAGTTCCAGCATAATATGCTGGAAGTTCGTACACAGGTGTACCAAATTCCAGTATATATCAATCTTGAAAGGTCTCTGTTGCAGCATTTTCAATGACTTGACAAACGCTGGCTATTTTTGAATGATCAGTCCGAAAACTGGCTAAGCCCAGCTATTTTTACGAAATTAAAAGGTTGTGGGTTTAAGCTAATTGTAACACTAATGGGCCATAGGAATCTTAAATAATTTTTATCCTTAGTTTGTTTTGTTCCATGTTATTAACTATTTAATATTATGCCTATAGTGAATTATTTGCTTGTGTTTTTAGCATATCTCTCATGTAAGTGCTTAAACGGGGTTACGAGAAACATGCTTGGCCAAATGAATTTATGTTGCTGGCCCATTTTCAAATAATAAATCAATATAAAATGTTAGTAATTTATTAAGTTTTTTTTGGTTAAATAGAGGATATTTATATATATAACGACTAAACTGGAAAACATATTACAAAGTACTTACAATGTCGGGGTAGTATAGTTCCCCCATTAGTGCGATGTTTCGAGATACAGTATCAATATTACAAGCCAAAATATATCATTTGCAAACATCAGAAGAACTGCTAGTAAGCTGGATCTTTACAAAAAACTTGGCTTTGCTGCCTTTTTTGCTATAGCATCTGCCACCCTATTCTGATCCCTGTACGTGTGCCTCACCATGGCCTTGTCCATCCTTTGCATTAACAACTTGCATTCAGAAATAGTGGGATCATATGTTAAGTTACCTGTGAGTATCATTTGGATTATTTTTGTCAAGTCTGTGTTGATGTCCAAAGCGATCCATCCATTTTGCTCAGTTAGCTGTTGCCCTTTTAGGACAGCTTTCAGTTCAACCATGGTGTTGGTTATATGGGGTATATTCTTCATATACCCCATAATCCAATCCCCGTTATGGTTCCTGAATACTCCACCTATTCCTCCTATAATTGGGTTACCCCTAGCGGCTCTATATCTGCATTCAACTTATAGTACCCTATCCTGGGGGGCTCCTATTTCACAATGGTTTGGAAAGGCTTCTCGATGCTGACATTTTTCACCACCATAAAGTATTTAGTTACTTTAGATATGGTGTTGGTGGTGTCAATTCTATCTTTTTTGTTGTTGAAAAAGTTGTGATTCCTGCATAGCCAGATGTGCCAGAAACAGAAGGGAAGTATGTTCTCCCAAGGAATGTTTTCATTAAAGGGTGTGTTTCTAAGTTTATTCCAAGTTAATGGCCATTGGTAGTATGAGAAAATGGGATTCTGTTGTATACTCTCATTAGAATCCTTGGATAGCAACTCCTGCTAGAATTGAGCTACATTTATGCATTCAAAGAAGAAGTGATCGCTTGTTTCTTCAATACTTTGGCAGAAGCAACATTGTGGGTTACACTTAACCCCAATTCTATGAACGTGGACTCCTGTAGGTAACCTATTTTTGGTAAGAAGCCAGATGAAGTTCTTGACTTTGTTAGGAGCTTGTAATTCCAGATCCAATTAAAGGTCCATTCCTCCTCATTTCCAAAGTTCTTCTTATTTTTTGCTAAGGAAAGTGTAGGAAGAGATGTTGTTGAAGGACCCACTAGGAGTCAATCCCCAGATTAGCTTGTCTTCCTTGGTAGGGTTAAGAGTAATGAGGACAGAATTGACCATGTTAGAGATACTTGTAGGCAGATCCATAGAGATGGAAGAGAGGTCCCAGCTCCATGAGTTGTAGACAGTGTCTACTTTGATAGTTATGTCGTTTGGGGTAAGGGGGCCTTCTACCATATCCCTAATGGATGGCTGATTAGGGATCCAAGCATGATTCAGGAAGCTTACCTTGTTGCCCTTGTGGACCACCCATCTGCTAGCCTTTCTGCATGTATCCCAACCCTTAAGGATGCATTGCCATGTAGGAGATTTAGGGGTTCTGGGGGTATGCTTCCAGTTACAGTGCTTAGAAAGAAGAACTCTAGCCCATAAGCTTGAGGTGTTGTGATAGATCCTCCAGTCCAGATTAGCATGGGCTGCTTTTGTTCATCAATTATGCCTTTTGGAGCCCTGGCCTACCATTGGCCTTCTTCTTGATGACCCTATCCCAATTAACCAGGTGCATTTTTTTCCTATTTGGGGTAGTGCCCCAAATGAAATTCCTCTGAATTCTATCAATTTGCTTGATGGTTTTTGTTGGAAAATTGATATATTGCATGACATGGTTAGGGGTACTATTAAGGGATGACTTAGCTAGAATGGTCTTACTAGTCATGTTGAGACAATTTATTTTTCATCCAGCCAGTTTGGATTGCATATTGTCTATTATGAACTGAAAGTCACAACTAATGTATCTCTTATGGAACATAGAAAAAACAAATTATTTACCAAAGGAGGTGGTAGCTTGGATTGATAGTGCATTAATGAGACATTCCATGGTGTCCTGGATAGTATTAGACGAAAAGAGTACTCTGGACTTAGTGAGGTTGAATTTTTGTCCAGAGTTCTCATTGAAGGATTGCAGGATAGAATATATGGTGGTGTAGTTCCTATTATTTGCCTTGGCAAACAGAGTAAGGTCATCAACAAAGAAAAGGTGGGAGATTTTTGGGCCATGCCTGCTAATACTTATAGGTTGCCATTGGTTTTCCAGCACTGCCTGGTCAATTAAGTTGGACAGTCTTTCCATACACAGGATGAAAAGGTAAGGGGATATGGGGTCCTCTTGTCTGATGCCTCTGGAGGGATTGAATGCTTCAATTTTACCTCCATTTACTAAGATTGAGATGCAAGAATTAGTAGTGAAGCATTGCTTGCAGAAGTCAGTTACTGAGTTACCTACAATGCTCTAGTACTTCTGGTAGAAGAAGGGATGGAGGCCATCAGGTTTAGGAGCCTTGAAGGGCTTGAAGGAGAAGATGGCCATTTTTGTTTCTCCCATTTCAAGGGGCCTATCCAGCCTATCCTTTTGAGAGTCAGATATGGTATGGGTCATGGTCAGATGGTTGGTGGTGGAGATGGGAGCTTGTGAGTTAGAGGAGGTATAGAGGTTTTTGAAGAAGGACAATATAGATGACTTGATGTCTCTTTGATCATAGAGCCCGTTTCCACTCTCTTCTTTGAGGGAGAGGATCATGTTTCTTATTTTTCTATTGAGAGTGGAAGTGTGAAAGAATCTAGTGTTGGCATCCCCATCATCAAGCTGGTTAATCCTAGATTTGAGCTTCCAGAAATCCTCCTTATTTTTTAGGATAGAATCTAGATCATTGGTTAGGTTGTTTTCTAGGTTTAACAAGTAGCTGTTGAACTGGTAATTAGGGGATTTTTGGATTCCTTCAATTCTGGCTAAGATTCTTCTTTTATTATGGAATATATTGCTAAAAGTGTTTCTGTTTCACTGTGTCACAATCCTCTTAAAAGACTCGGTGCATTGGATTAGGGTGGAATTGGGAGGGAAGCCTCATTGATGATACTGGTAAAGGTTGGGTGGCTAGTCCACATTGATTCAAACCTAAAAGGTCTAGTGGAGTTATTGAAAGAATCCCATTTTAGTACTACTTGGATGGGGCAGTGATTAGAGTGGGTCTTAGGAAGGTGTATCACAGCAGCCTCAGGGTACTGGGAAGTCCAACTCTCATTGGAAAAACACCTATCTATTCTTTCAAGAATCAGACAAGTCCTATTCTTGTATATTTTATTTGTCCATGTGAATTTACTACCTTTGTAGCCTAAGTCTAATAATTTGCATTCATTTAGGCAGTTCCAAAATAAGTTACTAAGACTATGGTTTATTGGGTTAACCTCAAATTTATCCCTAGCTTTCAGGACTTCATTGAAGTCCCCTCCCACAAACCAGTTGTTTATGGAGGTTTTGGAGATAGTAACTAAGCTCTCCCAGAGTAACTTTCTGTTAGCCAAAATAAATACTAGCATAGATGGCAGAAAATAACCAAGGGGTGTGGTCAGGGAGTACCATTACCATGGCATGGATACCCTGAGGGGTGGTGGAAACCTCTTCCACACTAACACTATCTTCTTTCCACATTAGCATGATCCCCCCAGATAAACCAATAGACAGAGATTGTATTATCAGGTCAAACTGCAGTCCTCTGCCAGCTTTGTGTTCAGCCATCTTGGTCTCTAGCAGTACCAGCATAGATGGCTTGTGGAGCTTTACCATATCCATGTAGTGCCTCTTGAATTCAGCGTCGTTACCACCCCTAGAATTCCATATGATGTAGTTCATTAGGGGTGGTTGGATGTGTGGGAACTAGTTTTCCTGAGGTTTTTCCATTCCCTGTGGAGTCCTCTTTGGAGTCGTTTGGCTCTTTCCCCTCATGGTGAGGACTGGAGTCAGATTGAGCAGCGGCTTGGTCACTCCTTGGACTGGTGAGACACTAGGCTCAGTCCACATTTGGTCATCGTTGTTGGGAACAGCAACACTAGTATTTCGCTGGTCTCTACACTAAACTCTATCGCCCTGACTAAGTCTAGTAGTAGAGAGTTTGTGCAAAGGGGACCATAGGTTGTTCCTTCCATTTCTGGTGGGCTTTTCCTTTTCAGGAGATTTAGGACCTTGTTGATTTCCCTTTTGATGTTTCCTAGTGGTGGAGACGGACTCTTCTGTGGTTGAGCAGAAAATGATGGGGCTTGGTGGATTGGGCTCGATAGTCACAAAGACTGGCGATGTTACTGGATCCTCCATTGTCGGATCTGGTAAGAACGATATTGACTGGGCTTGGGACATTAGGTTGTTGAGTAGAGGTGGATCGATGTTCGGATGTTTCCATTGTTCACCATTGTCTTCCATAGGCATGGACCAAAGGCAGCCAAGGCCTTGTTCAGTTCTTCCACCGTTACCTTCACCAAATATGCTGGATTATGGACAATCAAGGTCACTGGTTGATTTTCCAGGGTGAAATTTTAGGCTAACCCCTATCCCTATAATGTTGCCTCCAGCCAGGATGCTGGTAGGTGGTCCGGTGATAGTGGCAGCGAGGTTACAATGGTGGGCGGTGTTTGTTTTTTTTTCATTTTTGTGTTTTTGTTTTTGCTACTTTGGGTAATGGGGGGATTATGTTAATGGACTGATTCATAATATTGTCCTTTGGTGTCAAATCTTGGTTAGTGGATGAGGCAGCGCTTATTGTATCTGGGGAGAGGGATTCAGAATTAATGTGATATCTTGTGGAATGGACGATGAGTGTCTTTTCACTTGATTTTGAGTGGGTTTTAAGATGAGGCGCTCGAGTGTTCATGGGGTGTGTTGAATTTTCCCCATTAGAGGCTTTCTCTTAGAGAAAGGTAGGGGATGCGTAGGTGTTTGGGTAGGGGTGATTATTTGGGCTGGGAGTCTCCAATTGGGTGTGGGCCCCAATTGTTTGATCGTGGTCGGCCTTGTGATCCAATACACCGAGGTTGACATCTTTTGCATCATAAATTGGGCCTAGAGTAGGGGCTTCGTTGTGGGTGCCGATGTGTGGTCCAAGGGTGGAGATCGTGTCAGTTTCCTCGGGCCCTATTCATGCTTTGCGTTTGGTGTTATGTTTGGGTTGGGGCCTCGTGGAAGGTGTTGCAGGGGAGTGGGGGATGGGGCTTTGTTTATTGGTTGGGTTTTTGGGCCTGTTGTAAAATTTTGGTCTGGGATTGTTTGACTTAGAATTGTATTGCACAGCTTTAGTTTGTAGGAATTTATCTGAGTTTGCGTCAAACATGTTTACCCGGATTCGTTGTGCTTGTGATGTATAGTGTTGGTTGTTTGCAGATCCATTGTTCCTCTCTTTCACCTTTTGTTGATCCGGTTTTTTCCTTCTTGGGAAGGTTATTGTCTTTCCTTCATTCTCCTCCCCTTGTTTCATGTTTTTTCCTCCTGAGGTTTCTGGTGCTTCTTGTGGCGTGGGTGATTGCATTTTTTGTAGTTGCAATTTCTTGATATGTGCCCAATTCGTCTGTAAGTTGTACATAGTGTGCCTTCTCCCTCATAAATCATTATTTGCTTGTGGTCTCCAATTATTATGGATGTTTCCACTGGGGTTTCTAAAGGTACTTAAATGCATATGCGTGTACCTTCCTCTCAAAGTGAAGGAGGTGCATGAGTCAATTTTTAGTAGTCTGCCGAGTTTCCTGCCAATTTTCTCTAATATTTCTTTGTCGTAGAACTCTGTTGGAAGTTGTGGAAGACGAATCCAAATAATTGTGGTAGAGAGGGTAGCTTCCTATGGCACAAATTTTGGTTCCCATTTTCGTACTGAAAGGAAATTTCCAAAGACAAACCATGGTCCTAGATGTAGTGCTTTAGCCATATTTTCTTCTAGACTAAATTTGACAATGAAGAAACCCCATCCTAGGTCAATCAACATTAACTGTTCGGATGGTTTTCATAAGTCAATTAGTTTAAAGCGAAGATATAGGTGTGGCATTCTACGTCCAAAGATCTTTATGATTACAGAGAAACCCCATGGGAAGCAAAGGCGTTTCCTGCCATCCTGGGAAAGGAGGATTGAGCCTTCAATGTTTTTAACCTTATCATCTTTGATGAGTGTGGTGGCATCTTCCTCATAGTAATCATTTTGGTGAATTATCGGTCTATCGAGAAGCATTTCCTTATAGGAATGTGGTGTTGTTTCTTTCACGTCCATATGATTGTTCTTGTCCAGTGATTCTGGTGGTATGAGTGGTGTAATAGTGGTTGTATTCATGGGAGTAAGTCTTAGAGAGAAGGTAGAGTTTCTTTTCTTAAGAGGGAAATTCCTTGGGTAGTACCCGTGAAATTATAGTAATTTATTAAGTTGTCAATAGTTTTAAGTGTAGATGACTTGTTAATAATCCTAATAGCTAAACTTTTTGCTTTTTCCACAATTCTATATCCATAGATCATGGCCTCACAACAATCTCAATTGTAACGAAAAAATAATTCCTGAATACGTTAGTATGCTTTAAACGTGTTCTTAATAAAATTATCGTCATTAAGTATACGTTTGCGTGACATAATTATAATTTCCAAAATTAAAAGCAAGGTTTGCTTTTTCCCAACTTTGACAAAACAATCTCAATATTAATAAAGTGTTATTAATTATGTATAGTGGGGGGACATGATCCTTGACACGCCAAACAAAATAAGTACACGTACGCGTGATTCGTTTCAAGATAATTTCAGAATAATCAAGCAATTTAAGGCAAAAATGTATGAATTTCCATAAATACCAAATATCCGAAATTAATTCAAGCTAAGTCGTAGCCAATAAAGCGACCATACTAGAACCACGGGATTCAGAGAGTGCCTCACACCTTCTCCTTGGTCAACAGAATTCCTTATCGGTCTCATGTTTTCGCAGATCAATATTAAGTAGAGTCAATATCCTTTTGATCGGGGATTCAATAAGGTGACTTAGAACGCCAAAACTCAATTTCAAGTGTCTGACTTGAATAAAATAATCGTTATCCAAAATCGTTCACTTTAATTCGAAAAACCCTTAAACCCACACAATACCATAACATATATCTTTTGGGATAAAAAAATGGGTGTGACATGGGCCATGCTGGGATTCGTTTATAGCTTTCAGTTCCAACCATAATGGTCATCTATCAGCAACTGTATGCAACCCATATGTTGTTGTAAAAGTAAACACAAGGTTCAAACCCCTCACTTTAACATTATTGTGTAATTGGGCGTGTATATCAATTATAGTCACCTCAAGCTCATTGAGGTCCTATATCAACTAGATTCTCCCTTTCTCCCTCTGCCAGTATTATAACTGTCACACAATTGTCAGGTATTAGCTAGTCTTCTTAATATATTATTAGCAAATTGTCCCTGCACTCTATGCTCAAATATAGCTAAGAGTCCTATTTTATTCTTCTGTAAAAACTTCTTTAATTCAGCCTGCTTGTCGGCTTTATTAAGACCTCTAACATTCTACTCAACTAGCTTCATTGTGATTTATTAGGGCCACTTTTGATTCTTCCTTAGCCATGTAGTTGTCTGCTTGGTTGTCTTCATATTTTGTGCAGCAAGTACTTGTTTCTTCATATTGACACTTTGGCAAACATATCCTATTTGCAAGCATGTCGACCAATAAGCCGGCTTCCAATCATAAGTAATCTGCTTATCAAAAGTTTTACCATTAGGGATGTGTTTGCTATAAAGGAAAATATTTTCCAAGAAAATGTTTTTTTGGAAAATAAGTTGTAATCTTATTCATTTTCTTGTGTTTGGTAAGTAAATTAAGGAAAATATTTTCTTAGGAGTATTCGTAAATAATTTTGATACAATAAACATGAAGTCATAAACTATCGAACCAACAACCTTCCGAACCCACAAATTTCATAAACTTCTGAACCGCAAAACTTTCGAAATCGCGAAATTTCGAACCCGTAAACTTTATAATTTCTAATCTCGTAAACTTCAAAACACATAAACCTCTGAACTCATAACTTTGAAAATTGTAAAATTTTGAACCTGTAAATAGAAAGATGAGAAAAAGAAAACTGAAATATATATTTAAAAAAAATTCCCGGAAGGTGGGGGTGGAGTGGGGTGGGGGTGCAGGAAAAAAATAGAAATTTGAAAATTACAAAAAAGTATTTTAAAAAACAATTGTGCGGGAGTGGGGGCAGGGGATGAGGGGTGCAGGAAAANGTGTGGGGGTGGGTGGGTGGTGATGAAAAAAAACCTTTTTGACGAAAAAAAAATTTCCTCCAATTGTAGGAAAATGAGTTGATGAGTTGGAAATTGTAAAATTTTGAACCTGTAAACTTAAAGATGAGAAAAGTAAAACTGAAAATATATATTAAAAAAAATTCCCGAGAGGTGGGGGTGGGGTGGGAGTGCAGAAAAAAAATAGAAATTTAAAAATTACAAAAAATATATTTAAAAAACAATTGTGCGGGAGTGGGGGTAGGGGGATGGGGGCGTAGGAAAAAACAGAAATTTAAAAATTACCAAAAAAAAGTTTTAAAAAAAAATGCGGGATGGGGGTNGTTGGAGGTGGGTGGGGTGGGGTAGGGGTGGGTGGATGGTGACGAAAAAAAAACTTTTTGAAGAGAGTGCATGGGTGTAGGGTTAGGTGGGTGGGTGTGGGGCTGGTTGGTGAGGGTAAGGAATAGGGTGGGAAAACTTGAGAAGGAGTTTTGGAAAATATTTTCCCTTCTCTTGATAGGGAAAATATTTTCCTCCAATTGGAGAAAAATGAGTTGATGAGGAAAATATTTTTCAAAATATTTGAGCCAACCAAACATAAGAAAATTGGAAAACATTTTCCGAAAAATATTTTTCTTCGTACCAAATACACCCTAGGATCCTTAACTTTGATTATATCTGGTAGTAATTTGGTAACATCCATCTCAATCAACATTCTCGCATAGAAAATTCTATCTATCTTAGTGGTGCACTCATCGGCATAGATTACACGTCTGCACCGCACACTACCAATACAACTTACGGAAGTAGTACTCCAACAATTGCGAGGAAGATTAGGTAGTTTGATTCACAATGGGATCATCCTAAACACTTCTTTGTTAAAATTAAAATCAGCTTCCTACACCTTGACTATCACTGGCCTATTATTCAGCATATAAGGGACAGAGTATAACACCTCGTCACGGTCCGCAATGCTATTAAATCGCACCAAGAAGTATCCGTCATTATGATAAAATACCTTTGTAAGATATTTTTATCAAGAAGTAATGTAGTAATGATGTTGCTTTTCAGCCGTCCATTAAAAATAATGACTTGACTTGATTTCAGATTCGTTATTAATGAAAGATGCTTTTAAGACTAAAATTGAACTGAATATATTTTTTAAAGGGTTGGATTAGCTTTTTGAATGGCACCAATGATGAAGTGTATTATGGATCTATTGCATTGTGCCATTTGAATATGCAACCTAAAAGTGCTAGTATTCATTTTTTCCTGACCTTGCCTCCCATTTTTAAAGTTTCCAATCTATAATTTAAAGCCACTTTCTCTTGCACAAATTAATTTTTTTTAAACAATTCATATAATTATAAAAGACTTTTATCAAGAAGCCTTATCCTTACTTCGTATGAGTTGTACGAAGACCTTATCCTTACTTCGTATGAGGTAAAAAGACTATTTCCAATAGACCCTCTGTAATATTAAAATATTATTGGTTTTATTTATATGTAATATCAGTTGGTGGCTCCATCTATGCTTTATTTTTATTATTCAAAAGATAATTTAAGATTTTCTAATTTTCTTATATAAAAATTTTAATCTAAACATTCACAAAACAGACAAAACAAACAAAAGGAAAATGAAACCAATTACTGCTATATAGTGCAAATACTTAATGTGAACAGCAAATGAACATTTACCAACATATATTGTGGTAGAGCAGTAAGTATTTTTTTTATTCTTGACTAACGATCTCGAGTTCGAACTTTGGATACAAAGTTGCCTTTGATGTTTTATCCCAATGTGTGACTTCTCGGCGTCAAATTTAGAATTAGTTGGTCGGCGCGGGTACCGGACACGGGGAAGCAAAAAAAGGTAATGAACATTCAACAAAAAAAAAGTCAATTTAAAGGATTTGAAGTGTATATAACTCATAAATTGAGTAAGGATCATGCCAAGACCAAGCAAGACACTAGGGTCGTTTGGTATGAGGTATAAGAAGGTATAGTGCTAGTATAAAAATTTAATATCACCTTAATACTTTGTTTGGTTAACAAATTAAGTATAAGTTATCCCAGGATTAAAATTAACACCGGGATAACTTATACCTTATAGAGAGTGGGGTAATTAGCACCGGTATAACTTATACATTCTTCTTACAAATTATGCAATTGTCATATTTAATACAACATACCAAACAATGGATAAAAAAATAATCTCAGCATAACTTATTCTAGCATAAATTATACCAGTATAACTTATCCCGACATAAGCCGTATTCAAACCAAACAACCCCTAAATTTCTTATGAAATTGCTTTCTATTTCAGTATAACATTTATGAATTGATCATAAGTCCAGCTAGATCCATGAGTTGATTCTTAAATTTGACATTTGCTAGTTGGTTTTTCTACACATCTACGTAAAGTAATAGATTGCTTAAATATACAAACAAAAGATGTCATTTAATTCCTTTCAAGCAACAATTTTGCACAACAATATATTATGATTGAAACCATCCAACTATATATTTTTCTTCACAATTCATTTTCATAGAAAAGAGAAGAAAACAAATGGCTTTTCAAAAAGAATACCTTGATTTGTTCTTAGTCCCAAGTGGTCTAATTATTATGTTTGGTTATCATCTCTACTTGCTCTACAAATACTTCTATGTTCCTCATACTACTGTTATGGGCTTTGAAAATAATGACAAAAGAGCTTGGGTTGAAAAAATTATGCTGGTAAGTGGTAACTACCAATATATTCTCTCAATATTATGTTGCAAAAATGCTTTAAAATAACATTTTCAATTATCACCGAGGAGTGTGATGAAATGGATCGGATCCATCTCCCCTTATTCAGAGGTCTCGATTTATTTAAAATATTACCGATGATCATCAATATATTTACAACTTTCATTTGTCACTTTATTATCTTATTTTAGTACTTTATGATTACATTATTAGTGCCATGTTCTTCGTAATTGTTAGGGGTCGTCTGATATAAAGCAGACTAAATTATTCCAGGATTATAATCCAAAGATTATAATCTCTGGACCAATTTATCCTATATGGGAGGTCGGATAATATAATCCAAAATTTAATGGGATAAGGGGATATCATTTATTAAGACTGAGATAAATTTGTATCGTGAACCGAATATAATATAAATTTAATCTCACACCTTATCGCACCTAGTTTTAGCCTCCATAGTAAATGGCGGGGCTAAAAGTAAGGAAGGACATTCAGTTAAATTTCCTTCGTCCAGAAATCACATTATGCGAGTTGGTTAAATTTTGGAAAAAAATTATGGATATAAACTGTTGAATCCACCTAACATAAGCAGTGACGGAAGCAAAATTTTCACTAAGAAATTCAAAAAATAAAAAAAGTAGGCACACAAAAAAAGAATGTGTGTGCAATTTGCTGGCGGGTCGGATCGCCTTCTGGCACCCTGTCTCCGCCCATGAGCGTAAGGGAAGCCTCTAGGTATAACATTTTTGCATTTTTCTCTATTAGAACGTTTCTGGCTCCGCCACTGTCTCTCAATTATTGTCTCAAAGGTGTTTTGAAATAACTTTTTTATATATGTTTTGTAAAATTTTGCAGGCTGATAAAAAGAATATTGATACAGCTCTAACTGTTCTAGGATCCAGCCTCAATGGAGCAACATTCTTGGCATCAGTTTCACTAAGTTTAAGTTTCCTAATTGGAGCATGGATGGCAAATAATAGTGTATTTAGCAGTGAATTAATATATGGTGACACAAGATTAGAAACCATGTCCATTAAATTCATAAGCCTTCTACTCTGCTTCTTGCTCGCCTTTGCATGCTTTGTTCAATCGTCGAGATGCTTTATTCATGCAAATTACCTAATTAGCACGCCCGATACTGATATTCCAATAAGCTACGTCGAATTAGCAGTGATTAGGGGAGGTGATTTTTGGTCATTAGGACTTAGATCACTTTATTTTGCTACACCTTTGTTGCTATGGTTTTTTGGTCCAATTCCTATGTTTGTTACTTCAATTGGAATGGTTTTCCTCCTATATTACCTTGACAAAAACACGAAGCAATTGCATTGTTATCGATCTTCTGCAAAAGGAAAACAACCATACAAGAGACTCGAGGAAACAACGAGTAGCTAGGGGAGCTATCGAGCATTTTGTCATGTGAAATTTGGTCTAGTGTTTGCTGAGGATGTATCGGAAACAGTCTCTTTGCTCGTCCAGGGTAGGGGTAAGGCTGCATACGTTCTACTCTCCCCAGACCCCACTTGTGCGCCTAAATCTTGTCAAGATCCTGATCATACCATAGAATGAGCTATGTATTTAAGATTGTACATATATGAGTTTTATTCTATGGTTATATGAAGTATTAATGTTCACAAGTTGTTTGTACCTAAAGCAGATTCCATGCATTTGGTATAGCAATAGCTCGCCTATTCATTAGCTTTAAAAAAAAGGTTCTTTTGTTATTTCTAAATAAATTGATCGTAGCAAGCAGGGGCGAGAGCTAGAAGCCCGTATGCAGATTCGGTCGAATTCAGTAACTTTTGCTTAAATAGTGGATTTGCATTAAAAAGTTCATTAAGAATGTATAATTATTGAATTTAGAATCAGCACTTGAAGTCGTCATTTTAAAATTCAGAACTTATAAAGTTGAAATCCTAAGACCGCCAAAAACACAATAATCCTAAGACTAAATTACTAATGTTCAAAAACACAAGCAATTATTCCACTTTTAAAATCTTCTTAAAAGAAAGGGGGTGGGGGGGGGAGAAAAACAGGACAAATAAGTTATATTCCCAAAAAAAATATTTGAGGTAATCAGATTCTCTGAATTAACTATTCTGTTTTATCACATTTGATTGATCAATCCATCAAAAAGTATTTTTTTTTTTGTGTCTCGTCTTTTTTAACTAAGAAATTTTTTGAGGCAAGAGTCGAGATGTTCGAAACCCGATGAATAATGGGCTCACCCCTTTATCATTCATGTAATACCATATTTTTGTGCATGGGAGAGTTCAATACATGATATGTGTCTGGCCTACACATTATCTGTGCGCTCTCTACTATATCAAAGCCATGTAGGTTTTTGTGTCTCGTTATTATATGAACTTTTTTTAAAGAAGTTTAAGGTTCTTTTAATATATTTTAGTTTTAAGCCACCAATTTCATTGAGACCACTACCCCACATACATTTTGTTTAACTGGCTTCATTCGTAGTTGGTATTCTAAATGAAACACTCACTGTCTTTAATGTTCTTTTCATTGTTGCCTTATCTTAATTGAGACTCTATAAAATTTGATTGAGAATGTTAGGGGTGGACGGATGGCTCAAGGAAGAGATTTTGAGGCCTCGATTTAGGCCCTAGAGATTTTGAGACCTAAAAAAATTTAATAGTAATTTTTTATGATTTTATTTCAGTTTGAAAATATTAAAATTTGCAGAAAAAATAAAAAAATACAAAATTTTATAAAAAGAAAAGTGCTACTGTATATTAAATAATACATCTCATAACCAATGGTTTAGCTATAATTGGAGGCATACAATTTCTGCTAAACCAAGTTGGATTTAAACCAGTATTATCAAGATAAATCATCATAATTAATATTCTGGAACTATGCTCTAATAATTTGAGCAAGCAACCTTGCAAAATCCAAACTGTAAGTTTATAACAAACGCACATGTGACCGTACAATAGATGCATCTATTAAAATCATATAATGGTAAACAGTCCACATGGCAGGTAACTGGGCCCATATATATATATCACCTTTTATTCATTCCAGAAATCAAGGGATTTAACCTCAACCTTAGCTGGTACATCATGAGAATAAGCAACACAAGAGAATTCTTGAAGAATCTTCTTATCACGACCCAAAATCCAAACATGGTCGTGATGGCGCCTATCGTGTTACTAGGCAAGCCTACTTCCCGAAATATTACTAGTGATTGATTTTAAGAATTTAATAAAACAATTTCAACATTTAAATTTCTCATAAACTAAATCAACTCTAAACATAATTCATATAAAGATACGGAAGCTAGCCCCAAACATCGAGGTGTCACTAAGTCAAGAGCGTCTAAAATTATGAACTAAGATATAGTACTATCTAAAAGAATAAATGATAAAAGGAGTAACAAGGTCATGCGGACACTGGTAGCTACCTTGCAGTCTCCACAAATCGCCGGCATGAACTCAACGATCGCCGCGCTCTAACTCACCTGGATCTGCACATAAAGTGCAGGGTGTAGTATGAGTACAACCGATTCGGTAGTAACAGAAATAACTAAGGAACTGAGCAGTAGTGACGAGCTAAGTAAAACAGTCCAATTATTTATTTTCACAACTTAAAACTAAACAGAAATAAATAGGTAAATTCCATAACTCAGTAAATGCCACAAAGAAATTTAACAGATAAATGCAACAACATCAAAAGTAAATGCAACCTCACAACAATGTCATTCCATAACTCATCACTCAACACTCAACACTCGATACACTCAACACTCTGTGCTCACTGGGGTGTGTACAGACTCTGGAGGGGCTCCCAAAGCCCAAGCGCTAAGCACGGACAGCTCACTTGCCATAATATCAATACCTGGATCCGCACGGTCAGCTCACGTGATACGCGTACAACTCACGCGCTATGGTATCAATACATGGACCCGCACGATCAGCTCACGTGCTATGCGGACAGCTCACGCACTATGGTATTAATATCCTCACAACCAGGCCCTCGGCCTCACTCAATCATGTACCTCACTAGTCTCACCATCATCAACAAATAAGGGAACACAACCCACATCAAATATCACAACATATTAGCAAATAATAGAGACTGAGGTAAACATGTACAATAATTTCTATGACTGAGTACAAATAATATTAGCATGAATAAAGTCTAAGCATGATCTCTAACATGAAGGCAGACAAGTTCAACAACAAGTAACTACGTAGACACAAGTGATGGCCATGAGGCCTCACGGGATGGACCAAGTCTCCATCCCTTGAGGTATACACCCACACGCCCGTCACCTAGAGTGGGTATCACCTCCAAACAGTCACACGATATCAAATTCTCCAGGTTTATACCCTTAAGGCCAGAGTTAAAAATGTTACTTACCTTAATAGCATAAAATCCTACTTCGGGATGCCCTCATATCTAGACTCGGTCTCCAAAAGCTATGAATCTAACCATAATCAGATTAATACCATCAACATAGGCTAACGAATCGAATTCCATAATAAAAACTACAAAATATGCCAAAAATCCGAAATCGGCCAAAACCTGGCCCCGGGCCCACGTCTCGAATTCACTCATAAATGGCAGAATCAAAACCCTCGTCCTCTCCCGAGTTTAACCATATAAAATTCGTTGAAATCGGACTCCGTTTGGTCCCTCAAATCCTCACATAAAACTCTCCAAAACTCAAACCCTAACTCCCTCAATTTCAGCCTAAACTCCTATTAATCATTACAGAATGATTGACACCTATTACGGCCAAAATCCTAAGGCTTGTAAAACAACTCAGAAATTGATGCACATTAGGAGAGTTTGAACAGTACCGAAAATTCACACATGTGCACAACTAATTTCTTTAACTTTTACTTCTATAGAATTGCCCATTATTGTATCCCCTAATTAATATCACATCATGGCTTGGTATTCAACCATCATTACACTCCATTACCAAAACTAATCTACAGAATAATTTTTATACACACAGCAGTAAACTAATCGACATACCTGCACTATAAAAGCTAACCACCTAGCGTCTTACGATGCCGCCGCTAATTTCCTCAATACGAATCTTCTCTGAGTATTTTGCCTCTTTGTTTCATCAAGAGCCAGGAACTTATTACCCAAATTTTCTATTCTTAGGTCATTAAAAATGTGGCAGCCATAAGATAATGTCTTAGCCCACTCCTATTTATTTAATAAATAACCAAAGTCAACTAAATAAGTATAGTTAACAAAAATTAGCCACTAACCACTTATTTAGTACCATATCTCATATTGTAACAAAATTTCCTTCCACAACTTAATATTTGGCCCCAATATCTACAAATTAAATTAATTCTCCAATCTCCTAATTAATAAGTGTATAAAATATTTCGGACGATTACATTCTCCTCCACTTAAACAAGTGTCCGTCCTCGAACGAGTCTAGAAACATACTAACATCTCTTTATACCCTTCCACCGTCATAAACATTATGCAATCACTTAATCTTCCAGAGTCTGAGCTCATATCACGACATGAAAATCTATTTTCACTCCAAAACTACTCCGAACCCAAACCTACCAACTCGATAAAACTCAACACAGCTGAACAACGCACAAATCGAGAAATGGGAGAAACGGGGCTATAACTTGCGAAACGACTGGCCGGATCGTTACACTTATATTTCTTCAATATATGCCAATGTGAATTCTCAATCAATTTTTGCATCATAATTGAACCGGGATGGCCGACCGATCATGCCAACTAATATTTGTTACAGTAAACCTCTAGTTTCTTTGTGGCATATGATTTCATCATCATGCTTATACATCTGTAGTACAAATAGAAGAAAAGTCGGGTATATTAACTTTTTAGTTATGGAAAGTACTGCTCGGTTAATTCATGGACAAGTTCAAATGATGCAGAGTAATAAAATTTTCCAGTTTACTGCAGTGTATGGTCTACATACAATACAAGATAGGAAAGACATGTGGAACTCACTTAGAACTACAAAGGGGCATATGGGAGAGGCTTGGTTGGTGATGGGGGATTTCAATGCAGTACTAGGGGTGGATGATAGAATGAATGGTATAGATGTACAAGATCATGAATCAAAAGATTTTAGGGAGTTATTAGAAGATTGCAATCTAACAGAGCTACCAACTGTTGGGAAAGCATTTACATGGACAAATAACCATGTATTCAGTAGAATTGACAGGCAATTGTGAATAATCAATGGATAACTAATATGCCTCATGTACAAGCTCATGTAATGGGTTCTCTGTTCTCTGATCATGCCCCAATAAGTATAGAAGTTGAAGATGTTTGTGATAACAAAAAGAGACCTTTCAAGTTTTACAATTGCATGGTAGAGCACCCGGAGTTTGAAACAATAATAAAGGAAAATTGATACTTGCATGAAGGGAAAATGACAGCTATTTGGCAGAATCTGAAGAATATCAAAGTAGCTTTGAAGAAATTGAATAAAAATGAATACATGAATGTAACAGGGAAGATTAAAGACAGCAGAGAACAACTGAAAGACATACAGAAGAGAATGGATCATGTAGACAGTTCAAGCAGGCTGTTTGAAGAAGAGAAGAAAATGTTAATGCAACTGGAAAAATGGAGTATGATAGAAGAATCAATATACAAACAAAAATCTAGGGTGCAATGTATCAAAGAGGGAGATACTAATAGTGCATACTTCTTTGCTAATATGAAGGGAAGGAAAATACAGAACCAAATAACCAAGCTAATGGACAGCAGAGGATGTGTACTGACAAAGACAAAGCGTATTGAAGAGGAAATTATTTACTAGGGACTGCTGCTCAGAGTATTCCTGCAATTCATCCTGGATGGATAAAGAATGGGCCAGTACTTTCAAGAGGACAACAGATGCAGCTTATAAAACCTTTTACCAAAGAGGAGGTTTTACAAGCATTAAAAGGGATTGGTGACATGAAGGCACCAGGAGGTGATGGGTTCAATGCATATTTTTTCAAAAAGATATGACATATTACTGGTGATGAAATAACTGAAGTTGTGCTGGAATTCTTTAATACAGGGATAATGCATAAGGCTATTAACACTATTGTAGTTACTCTAATTCCTAAAGTCAAGAATCCTGCTTCAATTAGAGAATACATGCCAATTTCATTCTGCACCATCTTATACAAGATCATATCCAAGATGATAACATTTAGTTAAGACAAGTGATGGACACTTTAGTAGATGAGGGACAAGCTGCTTTTATACCTGGGAGAAGACTAACAGATTCATCTTACTTGGACATGAACTAGTAAAAGGGTATGGTAGAAAAGGTATTTCCCCAATATGTATGTTAAAAATAGATATGCAGAAGGCTTATGACTCTATTAAGTGGAACTTTCTAGAGCAAGTACTCATAGGGCTATGTTTTCCCAAGCAGTTTGTAGATTGGATTATGGAGTGCATTAGGACAATGTCCTATTCAATAACAATCAATGGGAGTCCCACTGTTCCATTTGCAGCTAAGAGAGGAGTGAGACAAGGAGATCCAATGTCTCCACTACTTTTTGTGCTAGCAATGGAATATCTAACAAGGATACTCAAGAATCTAAGGAAACCGCCAAATTTTAATTTTCATCCTAGGTGTGAAAAACTATAGATTATTCAACTCAGTTTTGCTGATGATCTATTGTTGTTCTGTAGAGGAGATGTGATGTTTGTGCAGATGCTATATGAATGTTTTCAAAGTTTCTCAAAAGCATCAGGATTAATTGCCAATCAAAGTAAAAGCTGCATATACTTTGGGGGAGTAACGGAAGAGGGAAAACATGAGATACTGCAGACAATTGGGTTCACAACAGGAGAATTACCATTTAGATACCTGGGAGTGCCTTTGAGTTCAAAGAGGCTGTCAATAAGCCAATGTCAACCTCTTTTGGACAGAATGTTAGGAAGGGTAAAGCAATGGACTGTGAAATTTTTTAAGCTATGCAGGGAGATTACAATTGGTTAGGAGTGTGCTGATAGCCATAAAGTCGCTTTGGTCTCAGATCTTTCCTCTACCAAAGAAGATCATTCAAGCAGTAGAGACTATCTGTAGAAAGTTCTTGTGGACTGGGGATGCAAATGCAAGTAAAAGAGCTTTGATGGGATGTGATAAGATATGTAGGCCAAAATCAAAAGGGGGACTAAACATCATTGACTTGACTATATGGAACAAAGCAGCTTTGGTGAAACATTTGTGGAACATCTGTAAGAAGAAGGATAAATTATGGGTCAAATGGATCCATGTGTATTATACTAAGGAGAGAGAACCTTGGACAGTGGAGGCAAAACAAGCATCGTGGATAATGAAGAAGATACTACATGCAGCAAAGTATATAGCTGAAGCAGGACTGGATATAAAGAAGATTCTGATGACTGAAACATACTCTATTAGAGGCATGTATAAGGAATTACGAGGTGACTTTGCAAATGAAAGATGGAGAAGAATGATCTGCAACAATAAAAGGTGCCCAAAGTGGATATTTATTTTGTATCTAGCACTATAAGAGAGATTATATACAAAAGACAGAATGAGCAAATTGGGGATACAAGTGGATCAAACATGTCCATTTTGTGAGCAAGAACTGGAATGTCATCAACATCTCTTCTTCTCTTGCAAATACTCAACAGAGATATGGAACAAGGTATTGACATGGTTGGGGAACACAAGGCAAGCGTATGGCTGGGGAGATGAGATTGAATGGGCTACAAAAAATGTAACTGGGAAGGGTGCTAAGGCAGAACTGTACAGAATAAGCATGGCTAGTGCAGTATACCATGTATGGATTGAAAGGAATTGCAGGATTTTTCAACAAGTAAAGAGAGGCAGCGGGGATGTCACAAGGCAGATTATACGTGAAACACATTGTCGAGGAAGTGGACAAAGAAGATTAAAGGAAGGGTTATTACTTAGAAATTTTTATTCATAGTTCTAGTAGATGAGATAGATAGATAGGAAGTTTTGATGTACAAAGTTTGGGGTCGTATGTCCAGACTTTGAGTTTTATTTTTGTGATACATGTAAATATTTGCAAGTGGAAATAAAATTCATAATTACCAACAAAAAAAAATCATTTGTTGATTTAATTTTGCCTTTAATAACCTTTTATAAGACATGGCAAAATATTTTTGGCGTACCACATGTACGCAACTATTGACATATTCATGTAACAACACAATAAAATCCATTCTCTTTATCTCGCTCAAACCTTCTGTATGGGTGAGTTCTGTGGTATTGGTCCAATCATGTATTGCACGTCTTTATTCATTACTTTATCACATATTACCATATTCATCTTCCGGAATTAGTCTGCATTTTCAATGCTTATCACAAGTCACATTTTCAGAAAATGGACCATAATCGTCTGAACGTGCCTCATATTTATAGACCATATTGATACACACCTTTGAAGGATTATTTTGAGAACCCTTATTGTTCTACTTTTTACAATTACCATAATGATGACTAATTATTTCGGAATTTGGCACTCCCACGTTCATTGGTCAACCACTTGTCTTCATCTAGACTTATTACGTACCGCTATCACATTCCCTTCAAGAATGGAGCAAATCAAGTGGGACAAGTTTCATGCTATTTTCATGAAAAATACATTATTTTTATTAGTCATCATTATATAATCAATATGGTGCATTGGGAATCAATCCCAATGTCTTACCCATATAAAGGTATGTTATGTCATAATGAGTTGGGACTCGAACCAACTCTTATCATCATTGTGCACCACAAATCAAACCAAATGTCTTATTCTCAAACAATGGCATAATAAGCCAAGTGGACTCACCTTTGAGCCTATCATGATATACCAATTTCTAATGATCAGTTATTTTTGCCCGAACTTTAGTAAGAGTTCGCATGGATCATTTCCACGAACAACCACATGATCAAATATAAATGGAATAAAACTATCTTAGTCATACAAAATTTATTGGACTACAACATAAATTTAATTTTTTTATATTTATAAGGTTAATTAGAAACCTTCTCAATAATTAACAATTCCATAATCTTGGCTTGCAAACTGTCGGAGCAGTACATATGGGAGATGATATCAAGGCATCAGAATATGCTCTTGTTTGCAAATCGAAAGCAGAGATACTCCATATATATACATCTGCACAAATAAAACTAAATTTCTAAGTAACACAAATTAGACCAAGTCTTAAATACTAAAGTAAGTTAATTGTAGAATTCATGACAACTGAAAAATGATACTGCTTGTATAATAGAAGCCAACATAACATTGATATGGCATACGAGATGCCTAGATTTCCGTCGGCTCAACCAAATTGATTCATGGTTGTCGGCCTCCATTATCAAATAAGTTATCTTCACTTTGTTAGTGCTTCGTGCTGATAACGTGTTAAGAAACGAAGCTCAAAGTAACAATATAAAATAAGGAAAAACAAGCTAAGAGATATAGAGAGAAAAAGATAAGAGATTCTTATTTCTTCCATGTATTCAAGTATGTACAATATCGCTTCATCCTCTATTTATAGTATTACATATAGGTATACAAACGAATGTCTTAAACATGACATTAAACATTTGAGATCATGGAGGAGGTTATGGAGGTGTGGGAGTTACAATCATAATGATAAGAAGTAGTGGGAGGTTAATAAAGAAATAGTGGGAGTAACTTCTTTATAAGTTATAGACATCCACTACATTATTTTATAACAATAATAAATATCATTTGATTCTAAAATCCAACTCCTACAAAGACCCTCCAACTAAGAGCCCCATTAGGCCTACATTTTTTTTTTTCATTTTTTTACTTTTTCGAAATCAGCATTTATTCATAAAATTTACAATTGTCACTGGAAAATTTCGAAAATTTCAAAAACTCCAAAAAATTATTTTTAAAATTTTCACTCACAAAATTTCAAAAATAACCCAAACTGAAATTTATGTCCAAACACAACTCCAAATTTCAAATACCATTTTCGCTTGAAAGTTTTTTTCACCTTGTTGGAATTTTACAATTCTTATGTCCAAACGCCTACTAAGATAATACTTTTAGGGAGAATGGATTAAATACAAGGGAGAATTTCACATTAGAACAATTGGGCTCCCTACTTTTCAATTTTATAGCCCATATTTCAATTTACAACCAACTAGCACAAAAATAATAGGCTAAGATTCAACATTCAACTCCAATAGGTTCTCAAAATTACTATTTTATTTTAAAAAAAGATTCTCAAGCTTTTAAGTTAATTTTCGAATCAGTAACTGTGACACAAATATTAGTTCAAAAAATCAAATCCATTTGGGTGGTGAAAATTCAATTTTCAGCAAGCTTAAATATGTGAGTTTAAATTCCGAATTTGATTTTGTGAGAAATATGGAGTGGGTGTTATTTAGACTTGTTAGAAATAGTATAAGGAGGTTGTATATAAATTTTGAAATCATTTAATGGAGATTTAGACTGGTTTTGAACAAGAATTGTAACTGAAAATCGTGGAAGAAGTTCGTCTACGGATGCTTGTATAAATGTGTATAATAGTGTATAAGATGTGTTTATACACTCATATACACTATTATACAAGATTATACATACTTATACAAAAAACTGACTTCGTCTTCTTCCTTGCGTCTTCTCTGAAATTTAATTCAAATCTACTCCAAATCACTTCGATTTTAAATTTTGAACTCCTTTTGATATTTTCAATCAATTGTAAACAACACCCAATTCAAAAAACTAACAAACTCAAAAAAAACTATTTTCGAAAGCAAAGCTTTGAATGGTCTTCAATGGTGGACTTCTACTCTTCAATTTTCTTACATTGCAACCGGGTGACACAAAAGGAGAAGCAGAAAATATACGGCCCGTAAAGCATATGTAGAAGATGTGAGAAGAAGAGAAAGCGAAAGCAATGGTTGTAAGAACACATATTTAATTCCATAACTTTTAGAAGCAATAGTTGTAAGAACACATATTTTAAATTTGCTAGTGCTTTCAAAATATGTACGATATGGGTTAGGATGGGTAAACCTTAAAAACATGAGCCATTTTTTGTTATGGTGTAAAGTCATGTGTATTTTCTTATAATTCTTTCTAAATACACTTATTTGGTGCCTCCGTCCAAATTTGAACCCCAATAAGAAAAATCTTGGAAAATACTCTCTTGCCAAAAATTTGAAATCAGAAATTCTCTGGCAAATCCAATAGTGATTCGTGAAACTTTCGATGGTTGCCATAATTTTACAAGTAATGGTGATCGTCACGAAAACATTTACCTTATTTTTTCTTCAATTGGCTACAAAAATTTGACTAATTACCAGCATTTTTCACAGTGTGGTTGAAAAATTCAGTGATCGTCAGAAATTCTCGTTCTTCAAAATTCTAATCAGAATGCGATAAAATTATGATGAGTGTACTTTAAAATTTTAACGCGAGACTATTTTCTTAAATAGTAGTTTATAAAAGGTCCATCCAACATTAATTATTTCTGGATACTTTTATACCCTTCACCCAAATTCTTATAGGAAGCTAATATCTTAGGGATAAACGATCTGTCACGACCCAAAATTCACTATAGGTCATGATGGCGTTTAACGTTGCCGTCAAGTAAACGAACGGTGCTTAATCAATCTAGTTACTCGTTTTATTATTTTTGAAATAATGAATCACATTAAATAAGTAAAGTAAGGTCTGGTACTCGTAGAAAACCTGCGATTTTTATTTCTAACTTCTGTATAAAATATAATTACAAGGTGAAATGATAAGAATAACATGGTCTACAATAATGAACATCCAGTAGGAACCCCCAAAACCCGGTGTCAAAAGTGCATGAGCATCTACTAAGGAGTACAATAATAATACAATATTTGTCTGAAACACAAAGTTAGACAGGATAATATAAATAATTCTGTATGTTGCGGATCGTAACCTAGAATCCAGCTCACCCTAAAGTCCCCGCAACAGCCGCGCCCTTGTGCCTAAAAGACTACCAGACATATATATATATATATATATATATAATAATTGCACACACACACATAATAATTGCAGCAAGTGTAGCATGAGTACGTAAATCAACATGTATCCAGTAAGTATCTATTTAGCCTAACCCTGGAGAGGTAGTGACGAGGGGTCGACACCGACACTTACTAGAGGTCCAATAAAGCAGTATGCTAAATCCTAAACAGATATGAAGCACAACAATAATAGTAGGATGAAATGGTAATCAACATAATCTTTCAAAATTTCTTTTAACAATATAAATTTCTCAATTTCGTATCATATCTCAACAACTCAGAAGAATATCAAGTGTCAATATCAAATGAATAAGAAATACCATATAAAATACAAGGCGTCAGTGGAAGGAAAATCTCGTGAATATTCAAACTGCTAGCAATATAACGCATGATTATGCCGAGATCGTACGACCCGATCCATAAAGGAATATGATACTGCCGAGGCGAACGGCCGATCCCATAATAATGTGTACACTGCCGAGGGTCGAGCGAGCGAACCATAGATGCATCTATTATACTGTCGAGGCGAACGACCCGCTCCCATAAGAGTATGGTACAAAATCTTGCCAAGATGAACGGCCCGATTCCATTAGAATAAGAAGCTTTATCGGGTCCTTGACCCCACTAATATACATGTGAGTTATAAAATTTAAGGAAAACTTAGCAATGATTACGCACAACGCATGAGAAATTCATAAGGAAAGCACAAATTATTTCGCGGATTATCAAGAGGGTGTTTGACTAAGCTTATAAGCTGGTCAAACTAGCTTATAAGCACTTTTCGGCTTATCTACGCGTTTGGTAAAGTTAAAAGTGCTTATAAGCCAAGTGCTTATAAGTCAAAAATAAGCCAAAAACCATAAGTTGGTTACCCCTGCCTTATGAATTTTTAGCTTATAAGCACTTTAAGTTTGACCAAGATTTTTACCATTTTATCCTTAAAATATTCCTTCTTAGAACAAAACTCTTACATCGATAACCACAACCTCAAGTATTTTTTTTTCAATCTAAATCTCCTGCCTCTTCAAGTCTACAGTTCTCATTGACTATTTAAGATTAGCAAATTCTTTATTCCTTTGCATATTTGTATCATTGTAATTATGTATTAATCTTTGAACTGTATGTAATAAATGAGGACATATCAAATTTGGTATATCGCTTTCTAAGTGTTGTGGTGATGAAGACAATATTTGTTCATATTCAAATATTTTGTCCTATTCAGGTTTATTTTTTACTGAGAAACTTTTGTCAATTTATTAATTGTTATAACTTATGATTATATACTTATCATAACATAAATTATATTTATCATGAAAGTTATCTTATCTAAGCACAGTTGTATTTAAAATAAAATGACAAATAGAATATTTTATATTTGAATCGATTTGAAATCTAAAATTTTGAAGAAATTATGCCCTTATAGCAATTTTAAGGTTATTTAAGTCATTTTAACAGCAAAAGAGCTTATCAGCACTTTTTTATCAAATATTGCATCAACTAATTATCAATCTCAGCACTTGTATCCAAAAACGTAACTGCTTATTTATTAAATCAGTTTCAGCACTTAAAAGTACTTTTCAGCCCCTAATGCTTATCAACTACTTCAAATAAGCTAATCCAAACGGGCTCAAGTAGCTCGTCACATCTCTAAAATAGCGATTTTATCACCTTATGCAAGTCTAGTCTCAAGTCGTACGCGAATTAAAGGAATTAAACGAGCAAAGATAACTCAAATAGTACAGTTACGCATGACGTGAACCTAAGTCTACCCGGACAAAATCAGGAGTTATAGCATACGCATGGACACCCGTCACTTTATACGTGCTTAGTTCCCACAACATGTAGCACATAAGAATATAACACCTACTGGGTAAATTCCCTCTCACAAGGTTAGACAGGAGACTCACATCGCTCCGAAGTTCCATAACCGGCTCCAACGCCACTCTAAACACCTCAAACTGATGCCCGTCTCTCCAAAACTAGTCAAATAATGTGCAAACTAATAAACATATACTCTAATGCTCATAAAAAATCAATTTATAACAATCCCCAACTCCGCTCGAAAAGTCAATAAAATCAACCCTCGGGCTCACGTGCCCGAATTCCGAAAATTTTCAAAAATAAATATTACTCATAACTCATATGGTATATATCCAGATAAATCATCCAATTTCATCCATGAATCGACCTCAAAGCAAGGATTTACCATTTCTCAACTTTGGGGCTCAAAATCCCAATTTCTACAATCTAAATACGGATAAAACTAATAACTAACGAAAATAATCATGGAGAAACATTAAATAAAAGTCAGATATTTACCCCCTTGTTGAGACGACAACAACACTGTGAAAATCAATTCAAACGGAGCTCTAAAACTCAAGATATGTCCAAAATAAATTTGGGATTTATTTGGCAAACTCATGTAAGCTACTTAAACTTGCACGCGATTTTCATTTCAGTAAGCAAACTTTCAATGTTGCCATTTAAACACCTCTAACTTCTATATTTGACAATTAATAAACCCAAGCTCCCAGCTATGGAGGACCCCGCCAGAAAGCGCCGAATTTTGAAATAAACCCTAGCTCTCTGAAACCCCATTCAACAATGGCTTTCACTCTCACTCTTCCCCTTTCTCCCTCCACTTCGCTCTCACCCAAAACCAATTATCTAATCAGAAAATGGCCACTTCACTTCCCCAAATTACCCTTCCGATTTATCAAAAAACCCCACACTGCCATTTCCTGCTCGGCACAGAAGCCATTTGTGACAGAAGAGAACATTCTAGAAGCTGTAGTTGATTTTGACGGAACTGAGAAATCGGCTCCACCTTGTGTAAGAACTTACGAGAACGACTTGGCTCGACTCAGCTTAGTTGGAGCTGTTGACTTCCAGCAGGCTCTCACTGCTGCGGCAGCGGACGGCGGTGAAGCTGCTAATGAACATATTGCCGCCGGTATGCCAGCTATGGTTGTTGAAACGTTGTTTCCGGGGCCTTATGATGAGCACAGTACTGTTTCTACCAGACTGGTGAGTTTATTTAGAGGCATTAATGTAGTTGTGCTTCTGTTTGAATAATTAGGCTTCATGCGTGCATATGTGAAATTAATTTCATTTGCTTAGTCCATTGGAAAATTAAGTTTAATTCTGTATATTCTAAATGATTAAGTGAGGGCGAGCCTTGGTGCAACAAATTCAGAGGCTTAGCCAAAATTTGAAGCTTATGAGTTTAGGATTTTAGTCCGTTTATGTTACTGGGTTCTAAATTCATAATTTGTACACATTCAATTCAATGAATTTCTTAACTTAAACTTAAGGTTTGGACCAAAGCTACTGTGTTCGGCTGAGCCTTCAAATCAATCACTAGCTCCGCCCCTGGCATCGATAAAGTTGCTCCTTTAGCGACCTACGCAGCACGAGTTTCAGGCGTGAAAGCAGCCTCTTTGTAGAAATGTAGGGAAGGTGCATAGTATACAATACATAGCCACTCTTCCCTTGTCCCCGTGGTAGTAGGGGAACATTTCGTGCATGGGTTAGGCCCTGTATCCCAAATCTTTAGGCTCACCGACAATAGGCATCTGTTTATAATTACAAAGGAAGCAGCACTTTTTTGGACCTGATATTCATTAATCTTCACACTTGACGTGGAAATTAGTTGTCACAAATCATCTTAATGTAAATGCAATACGTGGTGCTAATAGTTCTTCGAGACCTAGCCAGGGCAGACATGAAGGCTTGAATGTGTTGAGTTCTTTTGAGAACTATCCAAGTAAATTAATTTGTCTCCAAAATGCTACCTTGTGCATGCCAAGTTTTCTTTCGGTATGAGCCAGGTGTGGATCTTTGCTTCTTTTATGCAACTTCAAATTATCTTTTTGGTCTGACTAAGTGTGGATAATAAGCCAATGGTTCGAACTCGTGACGTGCGCATTACCCACACATCACGTACTGAACTCTTACCATGCACTCTTACCACTAAACTAAAGGCCCGTGGTCTGTATTTGTATGCTGCTTACATGGCTCATAGAATAATTAAGCTGTTATTCAAGTTGAAATATGTCCAGCACAACTAATATATCTTTTCCTTCAATTTATAGGAATTTTCTTTTCTTATTTGTGGAAGTAGTTTTATTATTCGAAACCTTTCTTTTAAAGAAGCTAATGGAGTAACAAACAAGAGTAGTAGATCATATCCTATGAAAGAAAAAATAGAAAAAGAATAATAGGATTACATAAGTATATAATTGTGGTCTTTGGATGGGTTGTAATTATTCAATCTTCCATTGAATGGAACCTTTTTTCTTTGATTTTAAAAGTATTTGTATTTTTACTCGAGCAGTTGACTGACAATTTTCTTTTAGGTTGTTTCACACACACACACACACACACACATACTACTAAATTTAAGCCATTGCTTATAGCTTGAAGCCTTGGTGTTGAAGTTAATAATGATGCAGGTGGTCTTCACTTTCTTTGCCGAAGTTTAATACCTAACTTCCCAGATATTGGTAGACGTTTGGCTTTATTTTTGTTTTGGTTGCATGTTCTGTTTATTGCTGATATGAATAATGTATTACAAAATATTTTTATAGTGTGTCTAAAGCTTGACATTCTGACAGTTCTTACCTGCAAGAAAAGTTATGGAGAAAGCCCAAAAGCTTAAAAGTGCCCTAACTAAAGAGATTCTGTCCGGCACGACACTTACAAATATACTTGCCATGACATTTAGACAAGTGCTTCTGCAGCATCTTTGGAACTTTGAACTGGTACTTTTTATACCAGGAGCAGAAAGAAATATGGATGATCTTGAAACACCGAGAGAGGTGAGGAACTTTTTATTTTTGGATGTTACCTATGCCTTCTCCCTCCCTGTCGGTGTTTCTTCTTTTTAAACTGTCTTTCGATTCATTATACTCTTTTGTAATATCAGATTTATAATGTCTGCCTTGCAGGTGCTACATGATACTGATAGGTTCAGTTCTGTTATTCCTTTCCTATCAGCAGGTACCTCCATCTTTTGCCATCACCTCATCAGATGAACGAGTCATTTCTGTTATTTCAGAGGTTATTTGTCTTTCTTCTCTCGAAAGCATTAGAAGACATTTGCTTAACAAAACTCCTGGAGGAGCAGTGCAGAAGTTTTTCCCTTGGTTTCACAAGCATAAATGTATTGTCTCAAAAGATTCCTCTGTTACTCTATACAACTTACTGGAATCTCAGATAGTTGCAAATGCCAATATTTTGCTCCAGAAATTTTCTTCAGAAAGGGCAAATTACAGACCAAGGGAGGGAAGATGGACGAGCAACTGGTTAACTTCAAGTGCATACTCCAAATTGGAACAAATTGGAGGCCCTGAATTTATTTCTTGGCTGAGCGAGTATGTACCTGCTTACAAATTGGAGATTGATGCTGAGAAACTTGGCAATGTGAAATTTGAAGGGTGGAAGGAATCAGCAACAAACACATGGGAGGTTTTCCTAACTCACTCCCAAATGGTAACTCCATGTTCTCTGCATCTCTGTCTCTTGCATCTCATTGAGGGTTAATGGGACGTCTATTATACATCAGATACTTCATCAAAAAGTTTTATACGAAGATAACTTAGATAGGTCCTTTATATTTTGACATCTGTTAGGCAGGACATAATCTAATAGATGTTACTTACCCTTGGTGTTTCATGTTGTTTTCGTATTTGTGGACGACTATCCAGAGTTCCATGCATTTGATGAGTATTTGTTTCACCGTCTTGTGCTTTGCTTTTTCCATTGATTAATTCACAACCATTAAATCTTCCAATATTTATCTGTGGCTTCCCTAGCATCAAAGGAAAATCAGTCACTCAATGTGGAGTTTGTAAGCTCATGCATTGGTAGTAAATTTGCAAATGGATTACCTTCTGCACTTTTCACTTTAGTTTCATTTTCATTTTCCCTTCCCCTTGAGAGCTCCAGTAAGCGCCACTCAAGATACATTTCTTAATAGCTCTCTGGTTCCGCACATATGGTTACCTTTTTTTGTGTCAACATTATTTAGACAGTAGATGCTGAAGATATGACCACTTTAGTCTTCTACTCTTTCACGAAGGCTTTTATCCCCAAAGCATAAGGTTTTAAAATTTGCAACCTTGACTCTCACGGTGAGACATGTATTAGGTCATCCTTTTTATTTTCGTTGATAAGCCTAGACTTTATCCAAATGCATCAAGTGCATCTATCTCCCAAGACGTTTTGGTCTGCTTATGAGATTCAGATTAAGTTTTGATGTGATCTACTTGAACAATTTTCATGCAAAGTCCGCACTTGCTGGGCATGTGATTATTTCTAACAACTAGTTTTTGTTGTTTTACTTTTGTCAGGTTGGTCTAAGTGACATTCTAGATATGTATTATGAAGATGTCTATACACTTCCCAACAAGCAGTTGTCATCCGGTGTTGTTGCAAAATCTTTCAACTTCCCCTCTGGCAAGGTATGGCATGTGTTAGGTCTTTATATGCCTGCTTTATTTGCTATTGTCCATGAAGTGATAATGAAGCACCATCATAAGTTAGCTACTTGAAATATTGAACTCCCTTTTGGAAGGGAGGAGGGAGTCCAGAATGAGAGTGTGTGTGCGCGTGGGGGCACCGGGGGGGGGGGGGGGGGGGGGGGGGGGGAGCTAGAGGGCGTGTTAGCTTTTGCTCAAATAGTGTATGTGTTTAAAAATTCATTGTACAAAAATTAAATTTAGAACTTAATTATTAGCATTTGAAGTCGTTCTAAATCCAAAAACCATAAAGTTGAAATCCTGTGTGTGCGCCTAACACACGAGGCATTGAATGGCTAGTTGGTGTCTTCTGTGATCTTGCCTTCACATTCACACATTATGAGATACATTTAGGTTTCTTTTCTCTAAATGACTACTTTAAGTACAAAGGATATCTTGTTGAATCGAATGGACTATAATATTTTCTCTTTTTGGATTCTAGAGAAGCATTTCTATGTCAAAGGCAATCTCCATGGTCCTTGCAAGTGGAATTTTTCTTGTTGCTATAAGAGTTCTTAGTCAATGTTATCTTCCTCATCTCCCCAGTAGAAAGAACTATCACCAGGAAATTTATCCAGTCAACTCATGTGACATGATCTCTATTCAGCATCAGTCTATGGAATCTAGCAAGGTATGGATGTTATTAGTTAATCTGGCCTTGTCTTTTCGAGTTCATTTGTTGTCTGACTGTTCAGCTTTGAACAGTTACTTCTTCAAAGTAGTTCACCTCATCTGTGCTTAAAATGCTTGGATTATTTGTTGTGTCATTCAAGAATTAATTGGTTTTCCTCAGCAAGAAGATGAAACTAATACTATCCAGTTCTTTTACTTGTCCAAAATAGGAAGTTTCTTCTTCCATATTTGTTTGTGCTTCATAATTATTCTGTCCATCTGATAGATGACACAAACTTTGCATTATTCTCCACATTTTTCTATTTTATACTAGCCATTCTTTCTCTTTTAATCAGTAGCTAATATTGTTCTCACAGTGCCAAGTGCTCTTTCTTTCTGTAGTTGGAAGACTATTGTGTCTCAATCATTAGGAGAATCAAAGAATTTTACTGTTGGCCTGGAGACATAGTGATGGGTTCTGGAAGCTCTGCATCGATTGGGGAGCTTCCAGTATACCTGAGGTATGAGATGGACTCCAAAGATTTAGATCTTAATTCCAGCTCCACGCCTTCAGAAGGAATTGAAGATGAGATGAAGGCAGCTGCACAAGATATTGCCAGTTATCAGGTCTCTTTTTCAGATGCATTTTCTGGGTTTATCGCCTTGTTATTTCTGTTGTGAACTTAGAACTACTACAATAATTATAATGAGCATTAGCATGGTTGCATGCTAGTCATGATCAGAATCAAAAGACAAGGTTAGGCTTTGGTCGTATGAACATTGAACCATGCATATTTAATTGGGAATAAGTGAGGAATATAAGAGCTAACAACTGCATTTTATGGACATTCATAACTAAACAAGCTAGCTATCAATCTTGAAAACTTGATCTAGCTTAGGTCTTGCCATAATCCTGTTCACAACTGTAGGGCCCCCTTGATAAATAATTTACTATTTCCTGAAATTAGCTATTTGGAGTCAGATTTGCATTTTGAGTTAGCAGGATTTATGTTTTACAAAAAATTAAGCACTGAAGATAGTCATTGCTACATTGTTTTTTCTCTGCTCATAATGCTTTTGATTTTAGTTTTTCTTTTTTTCTTGTCAAAGCCTTTCTGTGCTCTTTTTAACTAGTCATCCTCATCTGGATTTCAACTCTTTGCTGTATATGTGTTTAGGTTAGTTCATGCCACTTCTAGATGTATATTTCTTTTCTGCTGCTTCTAAAATGTTCCTTGATGTCAATTCTATGTTTTCTCATACTTAATTTCTATGGTTGGATGTTCCAAGTCTATAGTTGCCGGTTAAACAGATGGCTATAAATTTGTCATGAACATTTTCAATGACTAGTTCATATGTTCCTGGAAGTCGTTGGTTTAGATGTGTTTATCGTTGTTGATGTGCTTATACGTATGCCGATCAGGTTGTTTTATCTGCTGATGGTAAAATTGTTGGCTTCCAGCCAACCAGTCGTGTTGCTGTTAATCAATGGGCAGCAAACCCTTTGGCGAAAGAGCTCTATGGAGGGACAAAACTTTCTCCTGGTAATCAAACATTCATACTAGCTGTTTCTTTAATTGATTGTTTAATCCTATGAAGGTATCAATTACTTAGCTAGGATATTTTTGTATGCAGGCTTGATAGAACGAGGTCTCAAGATAAGTCACCCTGGTGATGGTAATGTTGTTGTACTTGAATTATTGATGTCAGTAAATCCTCAATGTTCTTTTGCTTTGGTAAGACCAGTTAATGCGATTGCTGAAAACCGTTGATGAACATGTTTGCACCTTCACATTCAATTTTTGTACAACTAGTTACAGAGGTGGGCAAGCCTAGTTCCAGGTATAAAGGATTAGGGGAATTTACAGTACTTTGGGTTCCCTCTTTTTTACTGAACTGTCATGTGAGTTCTCTTGGCATCACTGTGGAGTAGTGTGGTTGAAGAAATGAGACAAAATCTGAACTACTTCTTAACACAACCCAAAGGAAGAACTTGCTCAGTCTTTGTAGGAATTGTGTCCACTCACAACGCAGCGAGAAACCATTTTGTGGAAGGGAGTAAAACACAGTCCATCCCTAACCATGTAAATTCAAAGGAATTCCTCCCCTTCCCTCTAGGTAAGCACCAAAAGAAGAACAACATTGAATATGTGTAAAAACTTTTGTTTCAGTGAGCGCAAGCTGGTCCGGACACCACAATTATCAAAATAAGAAAAGAACTTTTGTTCCATGCAAGAACTGCTTCCTCTAAAATGGTATGATCTTTCTGGCTTTGCTTAAACAGAGAAGCTTTAGCCAGTCATCTTTGCTCATTACTGCAGTAACGATGTTAAGAGAAAAATTTCAATGTGAAGCCACCAGACCTATGATTTGGAAATGAACATAAGGCGCAAGTGATTTACTCAATTCATTACTCAGTTCCTCATTGGGCATCCCTTAACTTCTGAACATGTCATACTAAATGTTGACGTTACTCCCTCCGGTCCAAAATAAGCGATTTTTTGGTTGTTTTCACACATAAGAAAGTCATCTTTTAATATTAATTAGCAATGAAATTGACCGTATTAACATCTACTATCTCTTCACATAAACATTCCTATCACATGCTCCAACATTATTTACTCCAAGGACTATGTATGAAAAAAATAATTTATTCATTCTTGAAATTTGGAAAAATTACTTATTTTGGACCACAAAAAGAAAGTTAAAAAATTACTTATTGTGGATCGGAAGGAGTATCATTTAGCGGAAGATCATGAAAGTGGAAGGACAAAAAATTGCTTAAAATTGAGAGCTTTTAGAAAGTAATTGTAGTACATTAATGATCCTTGATGTGTCCTGCAGAATTTTAATCTATTAATTAACACTACCGATCAATTCAATGATCGTGTATTTGATTGGTTGGCAAATACAAATAACCCAAATTCCATACAGGCTCGTGTATATCAGGTGTTTGGTTGCCGTTTTGCTATGCCATATATCCAAGATGGAGGTGTCATGCTGTTTGGTATTTGGTTATGCAATTAACCCAAAATGGAGATATACATAACACGGTAGGATTTAGAATAATGTTCCTTTTTGGAAACAATGCTCTTAAATGGGGCATTTTCAAGACCATCTAATATTCTCAATTTTGGGTAAAAACTACCAATTTTAACTGTAATGGCTTCAGATCATTTGCCAACCATTACCGCTAGAGGCGGACACCTATTATAGGGAGAGAGGTCACCGGCACCTGTTTCGGCAAAAGTTTTATGTATGCTTACAAATATCTTTAAGAAATAATCAGATTTGGTCCCCGTATCGATCTTTATGAGCAGTGATAAATTTATATTGAATGTCATGATACCTCGCGGTCGCTGAATCTTGGGTTTGCCTCTGATTAGCACCAACCATCAACACTACCAATCAATCCACAATCCACCACCAATAACCACCTTTGCAACTACCCTTCCCCACGTGACTTTCCATTGTCAACCATTAGCGCTAAACAACAAACTACCACTATCGGTCATCACCATTAACCATCTGCAGTAGTCATTATTAGTCATCACCACGAACCATCTTTACCTCTACCATCAACTTTCATGCACAACCATCACTGCTAACAACCAACACAAGCCACCTTTGTTTGGTTTTTTAAATATCGATGTGGCTTAAAAGAGGTAAATGAGAAATGGAGAGAAAAATGAAATATTTGAGTAATATTTGAGTTTCCCTCTTTGACAAAGGGATATTGTCCCATATTGGAAGAGGAAGAAGTTTTTGATAGCTATATAAGCAATTGCTCTTCTTCTAGCTCTTAAAGAGTTGAGTAGAAGGCAAGCCTCGCGCCGTCGTCATCGTCGCTCGGCTAGGCTTCGGCTTCGACTTCGAATTTGGTCAAATGATTGATTGATTATTTTTTGAACCAAATTTATTTGTTAATAGTAAAATGTTAACAAAAATGTTATTAAATATCCGTTTTAATAACAGAATATTAATATTAAAACGAATATTAATATTAAATCCAACGATCCGTTATCATTTTCCGTTTTTCGGTTTTGTAACTGAAAATAAACCTCCCTCTTGAATTCCCGGTTTATTGTTGCGCAAATAGCCATTTATGTTATGACATTTATGCTATGGCCGTTTTGCATAAATAGCTATTTTGAAAAGTTGCACCTCTTCAGTTTCCAGCTCAACATTGGCTACAAATACCAGTCCATTCTCTCAGATTTTCCATACGATTTTCTGAGTTCTTCTTCTTTCTTATGCATACCTTTAACTTCAAAGAAAGCAACAGTAAGTGTGATTTGCTACCGAACTTTGTGTCCGTTGAAACACTGGGGTTTGAAGTACCACTACACCAGTGTGTAATTCGTTCTATCTTGGGAGGAAATAATCCATAACCTTGGGTACTAGGAGATGATTAAATTCCTTAAGGAAACATTGTGAATTCAGTGGTCTCGGATTAACTTTTGTTTCATTTACATTTCTGTTTATATGTTATTTTATTTTCTACATAATTAGTTTACAAATATAGTTTACTAACAACCTTCACAACTAGTCACTGTCACCAGCCAATTCTCCACCAGCTTTAATGCACAACCATCAACACCAACCATACACCATTGCGCGTATGTCACCACCTGTCACCATTGAACAACCACCATCGGGACGCCCTATGCCACCATAATTCCTAGCCTCTTTCACCAACCACGAGCCACCACCCTATAACTATCATTACAATCCACCACCACAACTAGCTTTTAGGTAAAAATAACACGGGCTAGCCACTTTTCGGATCGATAGTTAAAAAATAGCCCGCGTTTGCAAAGTCTTTGAAAAATAGCCACTATTTTGCTGCAACACAGAAAGTTCCAGCAGAATATAATGGATATTGGTGTACCTATGTATGAACTTCCAGCATATTAGGCTGGAACTCCATCATAATATACTGTAGTTCCAACATGATATACTGGAACTCCAGTATATTATGCTGGAAGTTTACATGTAAAAAATTCGAACTCCAGTATATTATGCTGGAATATTTTCCGGATTTTAAACAATATTTTCGTTCAGATTTGTAACGACCCGACCGGTCGTTTCGGAAATTTAAGCTCTGTTCTGTGGTGTAAGGTCATAAACAGCTTCACATTGTGTATATCGACCTGTGTGCATGGTTAGATTCAGTTACCGAATGATCCGGAGTCGAATTGGAAGAAGAATTTCAGTTTTGGAAACTTAAGTGATGGATGTTGACCGAAGGTTTGACTTTTGTGTAAACGACCTCGGAATGAATTTTGGTTAATGTCAACAGCTTCGTATGAGGATTTTGGACTTAGGCGTGCGTCCGGAATTGGTTTTGGAGGTTCGTAGAGTGATTTGAGGTAATTTGGCGAAAGTTAGAATTTCAGTGATTTCGGCCGATAGGTGAAATTTTGATATCGGGTTCGGAATGGAATTCGAGGAATGGTTGTGGGTTCGTTGTGTTAATTGTAACTTGTCTGCAAAATTTCACGTCATTCCGGGTTGGATTGATAGGTTTCGCATGAGTTTTGATATTTGAAGTTTTAAAAATTCATAAGTTTGATTTTTTGTTTTAGTGTTGTTTTATGTGTTTTGAAACCTCGAGCGAGTCCGTGTTAGGTTATATGACTTACTGGAGTGGTTAGACGGGGTCACGGGGGCCTCGGGTGTGATTCAGATAGGCTTCGGATCATTTTTCTCCTATGTGTCATTGCTGCATCTGTCTACTGTCCCTCCCTTCTATGCGATCACATAGGCTTAGTCGCGATCGCATAGTGTGGATTTGAAACGCCCAGATTTTCTCATATGCGTTCTCAATTTCACGTACGCGATCGCGGAGGCCAATCCCTTTTCTTAATTGTGATTGCACACATCCCCCTCGCGACCGCGCAGAACAATTCCAAGCCCAACATCCTTTTCCTTATACGATCACATTACTCTATGTGCGATCGTGTAGCACAACTGTCCAGCAACATTTCTTCATATATGCGATCACATCCTTGTGTCCGCGATCACAATGCACAAATAACTGGGCAGACAGAATATAACCCAAAATTGAGGGTTAAGCCATTTTTAACATATTTTGACTTCTAGAACTCGGTTTTTGGCGATTCTTTGAGAGGTTTTCACACAAATCGAATGGGTAAGTGTTATTCCACTAGAATTAATTATATTTCATGAATTAGTTCTTGTTTTTATCATTTAATTTGTGTTTTGGGGTTGAGGAAGATGTGAGTTTTGAAAGAAAATTTCTAAATTGAAGAATCATGATTTGAGGGACCAAATGATATCGGAAATTTATAAAGTTTGTATGGTTGAGATCGTATTGGAAGGTAATCGAATTTTGTAAAATTTGTCGGGTTCCGAGGTGCGGCCCGAGGGTTGAATTTTGGGTCGATTTTTATAATTTTGTAAAGATGAAACTTTATTATTCGGAATAGTTCCTTATACGTTTTATGTGAAGTTATTTTAGTTTATTTTGAGCCGTCCGAAGGTCTTTTCGCCCGAGAAGTTTACTTTTGAGTACCGGGTTGTCTTCTTTGAGGTAAGTATCATGCCTAATCTTGTGTGGGGGAATTACCCTTTAGGATTGAGTCTTCCTTGTTGATTGTAGTCCGTGTATGCGAGGTGACGAGTGCGTGCTCGGACTTATTTGAAAATATATTGGCCTTTTAGGATTTGTAGGTTCATATGTTACCTGTGTGTGAATTGTAATTGTCACATTTGAATCCTTGGTTGTTAAATTCATCCTTTTCTGCTTAAATTAGAATCACTTTCTTTTGAATTCCTTCGTTGACTATTTGATCTTAATTGACTTAACTGAATATTTTACCGCTCTTATCATCATGCTATATTTTCTTCCTAAACTGCCAAATTGACTATATTAGTGTTATCTAGCTTTATAGTTGTTTAGCCGTAGTTGGGAACATCTGTTCATTGGTATCAAGCATGCCCGTGAGTCGTACATTGTGATTTATATGATTCTTCCCTTAAGTGTTACTTGGGTCTAGTTGATAAACATTATGTTGTTGATGTTTTCTTGATGTTGCCTATTACTGAGCTTTTGTTCAAGCTAAGTTTTATTCCGTAAGGTTAACTGTTTAGGCGAGATTGGTTATAGTTGTTTTCCGTGCCGGGTTGATGTTGTTGCATTGTTGACTCCCTTGTCGGGATATTGTGATTTATGGTTCTTATTGTTGATTTTCTTTGCCAAACTGTGGTTTATGATATTTTAGCACGAGGGGAAATTCCGTGTCATGTTTATGATATTTTAGCATGAGGGGACATTCCGTGCTATGTTTATGATATTTTAGCACGAGGAGACATTCCGTGCCATATTTATGATATTTAAGCACAAGGGGACATTCTGTGCCGTGTTTATTTATTTATTGTGAGGATGAGAGTAAAAACACGAAGGGTGATGTCGTGCACTTGTCTTTGTATCATTATGTATGTGGATTCCTGTTTGATATTTTTCCGCACTTGTTTATGTCTTGTTACTGTTTCCGTTGTCTTCTCCTTGATATTTTCTATTGATATTTGTTTCGTCATGATTGCTTCCTATTTGGTATTTTCTGCACTTGTTTATGTCTTGTTATTGTTTCCGTTGTCTTCTCCTTGATATTTTTTATTGATATTTGCTTCGTCATGATTGCTTCCTATTTGGTATTTTCTGCACTTGTTTAAGTGTTAATATTCCGTTGTTTCAATTTGGATATTTATATCGATATCTTACTGCATTATTGACAAGACTTGAGATTCCTCCTGTACAGCACGACAATTCCTGAGTTTCGGACTGAGTTTCGGTAGATTTATCTTGAGGAGACTATGAACAAAAGATTCTATTGAAAAGTATTCTTGAAAAAGTAATGGTTTCGAGGGAGATTATGTCAGAAGGACTTTTGCATCGATAGTATATTTGAAAGGAATTCGTCTTGCATAAAATGATATTTGGAAGTCACTTATTGGGAAGGCATATTTGAAAATTTCGTATTTTGAAAGAAAATATGTTCTTGGTATTTCTCTCTATTAAATATACTTATATATACATTTGGAGAAAATATATTTTCAAAGGAGATCTTTCTATACTAAAATGATTATATTTGTAAAGTTTTTCATATGAACTGCTGTTTAAAGGTTTCCACCAATTTATGAATTTTAATGGCCAAGGCCCGATGTGAACAAACAAACGTAGAGTTGAGTTATTGGTGTTCTTTATTGTGTTGTGTTTTCTTCCGGTTTGGCTTGTTTTGCTGCCCATCTTTCTGTGTATTTTTATGCTGTTACGTTGGTTAGCTTCTGTAATTTCCTTTTGCATTATATTGTCATTATTGTAAATTATTCCCTGAAGTCTTAGATAGATATAGTGTTCAGTTATTTCAATATTCATGTTAGTTATTTTGTAGACCAGTGGTGTCTTGACTAGTCCTCGTCACTACTCCACCGAGGTTAGTCTTGATACTTACTGGGCACCGTTGTGGTGTGCTCATACTACACTTCTGCACATTTTTGTGTGCAGATCCAGGTATATATTATAGTAGTTATGTGGATGGTTGCCGGGGAGACTCAAGGTAACCTTTTGCTGCGTTCGCAGGCTTCAGAGTCACCTTTCTTATAAGTAGTATTAATGCATTGTTGTATTTATTTCCAAACAACTGTATTTAGAAGTCGTAGGAGATTCGTAGAGCTTATGACTTGTATTACCGGTTTTGGCAAAAATTTGTAAGTTCTGTCAAGATTTCTATCTCGAGATTGTTAGTTTTCTTTTTTATTGTTGTTATTCAGTCACTGTTAGGCTTACCTAGTCCCTAAGACTAGGTGTCATCATGATACCTAACGGAGGAAAATTTGGATCGTGACAAGATTTATCTTTATATGAAAAGTGGCTAAATTTTGATTATTTTTGAAAATGTGGCTATTTTTCATTTACCACTTGTAAATGTGGTCATTTTTTAATTTGACCCAACTTTTAGAGTGTGATTCATCAAATCAAATAGTTTTCTCTAATATTTTATGGAAATAATTTATTATTAAGATATTTCAAATTTTGAACATATTTAGTTTATAGATAGTTAAATTTTACATATTAGGATGCTGAAAAACAATCAAAATTAACTTGTTCAGTATTCAGATTTAGATACAACATCTTAATAATCAAATATGCATTGAGAACCCCAACAACTTGTTTGGAAGGTTGTTACCCATTGTATTATATCGTATTGTTACTTTAAATACGATATTTGTTTTGATTGTTACTTAAATTTTATTGTATCGTATCGTTAAATCCGTCGTTATATAACGGCGAAATATGCCACTTTATGTAACGGTTGATTTGGTGTCGCATTATTACCTTGACTTTTTATCTTAATCTCACTCTTCATTATTATTACATAATTTTATTTTACCATTTACCCTACTTTTTTATATAGTAATTTTACCCTGTATCATAATTATTCTTTATAATATTGTAACTTTATTCTTCACATTGTTGGTGTGTGATATCATGAAATGATAGCAAATAACACAATCTATCCAAAAAAATGTATTAATCAAACGATACGGTACATTACATTATGAAATGATACGTAACAACCATCAAACAAGTTGTAAATCACAATCTTAATAAAATCAAGGGAAACTTACACAAATGTCCCAAATAAATCTCAACTTACCAACCTCTAGCCATTAATCATAGACTTACCAAAACTAGCCAACAAAAATTGAAAACCCAAATAATAGGGTTCTTTTTCTCAAAGAATCACATACAAAAACCACCTTCCATATTTGCAAGCGTGATTAGCAACACTAGATACAATACGGAAAGGAAATTTTATGGATGAGGTAGCAAATAAGGTGATGAAATACAAAAAAATATATACAATATTCCAAAAATCTAAATAAAAAAGGAACTTTTTCAATGGGTATAGTTGAAATTCATTGAAAATATATAGATAAGTCAATATACAAAATTTGAGGAAGATTGGAGGTGATTTGGACTGGTTTTGTATCAAAATTCGTAATTAAATCGAGTTCAAAAAAGTCTTTTGCGACACATGTATCAAACATGTATCACGCATGTGTCGTGCCCCCTTTTTCCTCCCCTTTCGGATTAGTAAGGGTTTTTGACATTATTGGGACAACGCATTTCCTTTTGGGATAAGGGATGTGAAGAATTTGAAGAGTCTCCACCTAACGAATTAAGGTGCGAAAGGGCACCTATTAAGGGTCAAAAATTGAGTAACCAGAGATTGGGTAAGGGCTTGAAATTACTCCAGGGGAAGGTGTTAGGTACCCCTCAGAGTCCACAACTGTGGTTCCCGGCCAAACAAGCTTTGTGAATGAAACAAGTAGCAAATAGGTAGTCAAAGTGTACACATATAAACAAATAGTGATTTGAAAAGATTCATAGTCTAAGCACACATATATGATAAAGTTTGAAAAAATTAACAGTCTAAGCACATATATGTAAAGGATAGGGAAGTCCTAAGTTGTTTAACCTATAGGATCACATCAATGCAACGCCCGATAATCACTCCTCAATGAGGGGCTACACGTGGCATTAGCGCACTGGTCATCATATCTTTTCTACCCTTTGTCCCACCCCTTAGCGATTATTAAGCGAGTTTTATTTAACGAACTCTAGGAATGTTGTTACCCGTCTCTTTCCTGTGGTCCTGGAGGAATTTAGGACCTCTAGATATAGGTAGTTCTAGACAAACCCCTAAGGTTTTTAAAAGATAAAATTCTAGGTGACAGGCAAGAACAAATAGGACTAGCAAATAAGTGCAGGAAGGCAGTTATGAGGCTCAAATTTACCTACACAGATAATGCACATAAGCAACACGTCTCGTACACAAACAAGAGGCATTTTGTTAGACAGGATCCTAGACAGGATATCTAAGTGAAGACTAAAGCACAAAAGTACATGACACTGTTTTTACAAACATCAACAACAGGGCCCTAATCAGTTTGCCTACTGATTTTAAACCTGTGAATCTTTAAGCAGTAAACACAATCAAAAGAGTTTTCCAGTTTTATAGGGATTGATTACCTAAGACTTGCCTAGGCGTGGGACTATGCGTGATCATAATTATTAAAACAGTTCAGAAGTCGTTTTACCTAAAAGCATGTTGTTCTAGGTGATCTGAGAATGCAGAGATTGTTACCAGTTTTATAAAAAAAGTAGAAATGATAATCATACGTGAGGCTGTTTTATACCTTTTTATGAATTAGTAGTTTAAACTACACGTGATTAAGCAAATGCAAACGGAATCCTAGAGCATGGTGTCTAATATGCACACATAAATGCAGAATTATTAACACATAATTCCAGAATGCATAGAATTCCTAAGGCATGATTTTCTAAATGCACAAAGAATCATGATTTTTGAATGCACAAGGGTAAAAACTTTTATGTCAATGTCCTAGGAGCAGGATTTCTAAGTGATAAGTGTAAACATAGATTAGTGACAGATGAGTTGCTGAAACAGTAGACATGCAGTCCTAGGAGCATGATGTCTAATGCATGTTTTTGCATGAGTTGAATGAATATGTTGGTCCTAACAAATGGATTCTAATGCAAATATAAATAATGTAAAGCCTAAAGTATGCTTTCTACCCGATGACACCGATAAAACTATATAGCTACCCTCCTCATTTTACTAGTCATCCCCAATATCTGTTTACAAATAATTATTACAGACCAGCTGAATAGATTACATAAATAGATAAAGGAAAAGAAGAAGTTAAACAATAGGGAGCTTGAAGCAGGACCAAGTGTACCCTGAAGATACCAGAAGTTCATAACCTCCACTGTCAAATTTTCATAGCCTTTCTCGTGTACGAGTCTGTCAGAGTTCCCTAAGGACCTCAAGGATCCCGGGCAGTGCTCACACCCAGATTTCATAACCAGAATTGAGTAAGTGCAGTGTGGAAGGGCCATCCCCAGTGCATCAGAGTTCAAAGGGATCTCACAGGGATCCCAAGGCAGTCACACACTGGAGGGGCAGAACCTAAAGACCTAAGAGTAGAGTGAGAGTGCTTGACATAGTTTTGAAAAGGTTTTGATATGAAAACAGTATTGAAAAGAACTTAGTTGAGTGAAGAAGTTTTATAAAATAGGGGTGGTTTAGTAGTAAAATAGTTTGAACCAGAGTAGGGTAATTAAACAAACAGTAGATCAACTATAGAACAAACAAGTTTAACAACACAATCAACAGTCCTTCACACAAGGGTAATGGGAGTTGGGGACACATAGAGCATATGTGGTGAACACATAACAGACAGAAGCATAGAAGTTCTTGTAGGGGGTTCATAGGTTTAGGGGATAGTTAATAAGACATATAGATGCATGACCTCCAGAACAGGCGGTGGAGGACATGATTAAGCATAGAGTCAGAACAACTTAGGGTAACAGATTACTTTGCAAACATGTGCATACCAGAAACTGAGTAGCAAGTAAACAAACATTCAGAAATAGAGTAGATGACAGACTACAGGTTCATAAACATGTTGATCCTAAAAGGGGTAAGACATAACTAGCATGCTAGGTGAAGCAATAATGTAAATAGGTCAATTACATGTTGAACAACAAAACAATAGACAGAAACAAATTAAGAACATGATAAACTGAAGCAGTAGAAGAAACACATTGGTTTTGGAACTTGGATTTAAATCAGAACATACCCGTTAAAGAGATTAGACACAAAGTGAAGATAAATAGAGTGCAATAATTAGACTTGGTTTGCAGCTAGCTAATTCAGTAATAGTAACAGGTAACAAGAAAGAGAGCGGAAAAGCTTTGAGCGTGTGAGAGAGTTATGGACTAATGTTCGTGTCTCGAAGACTTGTCTAATGAGAGTAGGAGAGAGACATATATATAGTAGTTTGAAAACTAGGTAAAATAGGGTAAGAATCAGATTGTTTAGTAATTATAGAACTCAAAATCAATTAAGAATAAAATCAGTCCAAGTCTACCCTCAATTAAGGGAGTCATTTCAAGCGGTAAAGAACATGTAACAAATAAGGAAACAAATCACATATAGCTGGAGTATAACGACTAAGGAAATAATTCAAACACAGTAGGTATGGAGTAAGAAATTTGGGCTAGGTACATGAGGTTCTAATTAAGGAAATAGCAGTAAGAATCAATTAACAATATAGTCAACCACATAATAAGGCAAGAAAATAATTTAAAGGTCAGAAATAAGTAAATGATATTATCACAGGAATTTAGGGATTCAAAGAATCGAAAATAATACTAATATTAAGGGAAACAATATAGACTTCCATGAATAAGCAGATAAACAGAGTGTAAGAAAACAGAACCAAATCGGAAACCCTAATGAGATGTTACTAGGGCGAAAATCACAAAATACTCAAATTAATCGAAGCAAGTTCATGAGAATCAAATATACAGACATGTCAAATGAACGAACATTAAAGACAAACTCAGAACCCAAAACTAAAGTTCGAAAATTAGGGGTTTTCAGCATAATTAGTTAAACTAAAGGGAGAACCTAAATAAAACTGTTTAAACACAATAAAGATTATAAAATAATCACTTAAAATCAGAGAAAAATCGTTTTGAATAGAGGTTCAGAAACCCTAGTTATGAAGATGAGAGACGCTTTGAAAAATCGAAAGATTTTCATAAAAAAATAGTAAAACAACTCAAATATCCTCAGATATGTTACAGATCTAAAGAGTCAAGAGATAAAATTAGGGTTTTGAGAGAGATAACCCAGAGACAGAGAGATTCCGGCTTAGAAGCCATAAATTTAGTGATAAAATAGAACGATCTTACTTAAATTGGGCCATGGTGGCCTGAGAACGGCGAGAACAGGCCATGGGGTGTGAGTGAGCAGCCACTGGTCCCATGAGAACCTCAGGATAGCAAGAATCCGGTCATGGGGAAGCCATTGAGGCTAGGGGTGGTAGTGAACCACCATTGTTACCTGCGAGCAAGGACGAGTGCAAGCCATGGTTAGGGCAAAGGGAACTTGAGATAGAATGAGAGGAGTGACGGCGGGTGAGGATGAGAGAATGAGGGTTTGGGGGGGGGGGGGGGGGGGGTAGGTCGTTTAGGTTAATTAAGGTAAGAACGAATCTGGACCGTTGATCAAAATTGATCAACGACCAAGATTTAATTAGATTGGGTCGGGTAGGATTAATGGATTGGGCTTGGGGTCTTGGGCTGGTTTAATTAAAGTATTTGGGCTGATTTTAATAGGTTGTAATTGAATTAAAAATGGACTGTTTGTTAAATACTAAGATAACTTAATTAAAACAATTTTATAAAATAATTAATAATTATAAAAATTAATTCTAGGCATGGAAATGATTTTAAAAAGATTATTTGGTATTTAAAAATATAGAAGACTAATTTCTGATAAAAATGATACAAAATTATTGCTTGGGCTATAATTGCAAAAGGTATTGCAATTATAGCCAAAAGGTGCCAATTTGGCTATTTATGAAAAAAATTTGATCTTAATAGGACCATAAACAATAAATTAAATCAAGAACTGACTTTGAAATCATTTATGATGCAATTTTGTAATTATTTATTTGGAATAAAATACTGGACAAATTAATAAAAATGTAGGAAAATTATGTAAAAGTTACCAATTGCTATTAATGCATGATTTTGAAGGTATATATGCAATTTAAAATATTTAGGAAAAAATTGGGTATCAACAACATGTATCTCACACACAGGTATACATGGACATGTGATTCACAATTGATACAAATATGATACATATGTGATACACAAATGATATACATATCATTTTTTTCATGTTCAGTTTTTACTTCGAAATTTCAATTCAAACCACCTCAAAACTTCACCAAATCATACCAAAGCTGAGATTCAAGCTCCTTAAGTTGTGCCCAATCTATTCTAATAACACCCACTCAAAGCAAAGCAAAAATTTGATATTTTTTGTTACAAATAGCTAATTGGCTAATATTAGTAATATTCTATCAATTGGCCAATGTTTGTAATGAGCTACCTATAAATGAACATAGCTGGTAATTTCCCTAAAATCAAACGTAAAAATTGCACGGGGCGCCCTATTTGCTCTCCCCCATTTAACCTATACCCATATTTTTATAATTATTTAACCTATACCCTAATTTTTACAACTTCAGGCGCCTCCTTCTTCCGGCTACCTGTGTGCTCCTTACTTCAATGTCAAGCCCTTCACGGTAATTATTGCTATTAGTTTGAGTTTGATCACTGTTTCTACACCAATTCCTTTTCTATTAGAATTACTGCAGCTATGTTTCATACTTCCTTCAGTGCACTAGCTTTTAATGTTGCTGCTCCTCGTAAAGCTGAAAATAAAAATAGGACTATATGAGATTTGAACTATACCAGTTGAAAGATGAGAAATTTCATCTTCAATACAAAACAAACTTTAGTCCTGAAGTTTATCACAAACATAACAAAGCTTAGCTAAAACATGCTGAAGTTCAGCAAATATAGAACAAAACTTCAGCTAAAACATGCTGAAGTTCAGCAAATAGAGAACAAAACTTCAGCTAGTAGAATGCTTAAGTTCAGCAATTACAAACAAAAACTTCAGCCAACACTAAGTTTACGCGAAAAAACTTCAGCTAAAACATGCTGAAGTTCAGCAAATAGAGAACAAAACTTCAGCTAGTAGAATGCTTAAGTTCAACAATTACAAACAAAAACTTCAGCCAACACTAAGTTTACGCGAAAAAACTTCAGCTAAAACATGCTGAAGTTCAGCAAATAGAGAACAAAACTTCAGCTAGTAGAATGCTTAAGTTCAACAATTACAAACAAAAACTTCAGCCAACACTAAGTTTACGCGAAAAAACTTCAGCTAAAACATGCTGAAGTTCAGCAAATAGAGAACAAAACTTCAGCTAGTAGAATGCTTAAGTTCAACAATTACAAACAAAAACTTCAGCCAACACTAAGTTTACGCGAAAAAACTTCAGCTAAAACATGCTGAAGTTCAGCAAATAGAGAACAAAACTTCAGCTAGTAGAATGCTTAAGTTCAACAATTACAAACAAAAACTTCAGCCAACACTAAGTTTACGCGAAAAAACTTCAGCTAAAACATGCTGAAGTTCAGCAAATAGAGAACAAAACTTCAGCTAGTAGAATGCTTAAGTTCAACAATTACAAACAAAAACTTTAGCCAATAATAAGTTTACGCGGAAAAACTTCAGCTAAAACATGCTGAAGTTAAGCAAATAGAGAACAAAACTTCAGCTAGTAGAATGCTTAAGTTCAACAATTACAAACAAAAACTTCAGCCAACACTAAGTTTACGCGAAAATACTTCAGCTAAAACATGCTGAAGTTCAGCAAATAGAGAACAAAATTTCAGCTAGTAGAATGCTTAAGTTCAGCAATTACAAACAAAAACTTCGGCCAACACTAAGTTTATGCGAAAAAACTTCAGCTAAAACATGCTGAAGTTCATCAAATAGAGAACAAAACTTCAGCTAGTAGAATATTTAAGTTCAACAATTACAAACAAAAACTTCAGCCAACACTAAGTTTACGCGAAAATACTTCAGCTAAAACATGCTGAAGTTCAGCAAATAGAGAATAAAATTTCAGCTAGTAGAATGTTTAAGTTCAGCAATTACAAACAAAAACTTCAGCCAACACTAAGTTTACGCGAAAAAACTTCAGCTAAAACATTCTGAAGTTCATCAAATAGAGAACAAAACTTCAGCTTGTAGAATATTTAAGTTCAGCAATTACAAACAAAAACTTCAGCCAACACTAAGTTTACGCGAAAAAACTTCAGCTAAAACATGCTGAAGTTTAGCAAATAGAGAACAAAACTTCAGCTAGTAGAATGCTTAAGTTCAACCTGTCTACTAGAATGCTGAAGTTTGCGTGATTGCCTTTGCTACTTCAAGCTCGTATGACTGAAGTTTACGCGAAAAGTGGGTACACTTGCAATATTTTTTGCAAAGCGGGTATAAGTTAATATGTGACCCAAAAAGCGGGTATAGATACAAGGAATTTTTACATTCCTATGTCATATAGGAAACCTTATTACCCTCAATGTATAAGGTTTGATATAATTACATTTAGTATACCTAATTACCAATTCTATACTATTAATTAGTCTCATAATTCAACTCTACCATATATTCCCACTCCCCCACACTTCTCTCTCCAATCCCCCACCCACCCACCCCCAAACACAGAAACGATTCATTAAAGGAATCAAGGTCTCACAATATTCTTTCTTTTTCTTAAAATGGTATATGATGATTATCTTTTCGTGAATCATAAAGTAATGAACTTGTAATCTGCAGTGTACTTGTTGGTCAAAACTCAGCTGTCTTTGGGACTAAGATAACTGAAAGTGTATTTGTTCGATTTTCCTTCTACAGAATTGGTTTCAAATAATGCAACAAGCTGTGGGATGCTATTTTAGTCTTTTGCTGATTATTATCACGAATTGTTTGAACGAACAACCGTTAGATTTCCTGGACAGGCTTTTGTACGGTTTGATTTTGGCGTATTTCATCTCCATATAGTGTCTTGGTCTATTTGTTTTTGCTATTGAATTTTAACTTCAGTATTTGTTGCCAATTAATCGTATATGTTTTGACTCATAAATACATGCAATCAATCTTAAGAATCTTGTGGTGTTACGTTGTTTATTTTTTCAATTGTGTGTTTTGGCCTTCTGTTTTGGGGACTAAATCAAGTTTGAGTAGTCTTTTGCATTCTACAAGTGTTAATATTGACCTATCAATGTATAATTGACCAATGAGCAATTGAATTTTTTTTATACCACGTTTCTCTCCACATCCCAATCCCTAATTTTAGTAATGTAAATCAAAGAGAGCAACAATTCCGCCATTGATAACCATTAAAAAGCTTTGAAGCTTTAAATTCGAATTTGGGTTTTCAAAAATCATTATTTGTTTGGATTGGGTGTTGTTGCAAACAATTGGGAATATGATTTGGAATTTATATCTCAATTTTGAGGGTGTTTTGGTGAAGATTAGACTTGATTTTTGTTGAATTTCGGATTGAAAGTCGAATAAGAAGAAGAAGAAAACGTAATATGCACTATATTTACGAAATTGTAGTAAAATTGTAGAAAAATTATAAAAATAATGTAAGAAAATTGTAGATAAGTTGTAGATATAGATAAATTGTGTAATATATAATTAGTTGTATGAAATTTATTTTTACAATGTATAAATCAGATACAAAATATACAAAAGACATAATGTATAAATTTTATATAAAATTTGTATTTAAGTTGTATGTTATTGTAGTTATATTTAACTTGATAGAAATAGTGTGTGAAAGTTATAGATAAGTTGTTTAATATATAATTAGTTGTATGAAATTCATTTTTACTATGTATAAATCAGGTACAAAATATACAAAAGACATATTGTATAAAATTTGTATTTAAATTGTATGTTTTTGTAGTTGTATTTAATTGGGTAGAAATAATGTGTGAAAGTTGTAGATAAATTGTAGATAAGTTGTAGATAAATTGTAATTAAGTTATAGATAAATTGTATAATATATAATTAGTTGTATGAAATTTGTTTTTACTATGTATAAATCAGATATAAAATATACAAAAGACATATTGTATAAAATTTGTATTTAAATTGTATGTTTTTGTAGTTGTATTTAATTGGGTAGAAATAATGTGTGAAAGTTGTAGATAAATTGTAGATAAGTTGTAGATAAATTGTAATTAAGTTATAGATAAATTGTATAATATATAATTAGTTGTATGAAATTTGTTTTTACTATGTATAAATCAGATATAAAATATACAAAAGACATATTGTATAAAATTTGTATAAATTTTTTATTTAAATTGTATTATATTGTATAAATCCCCCAAATCAAACGCACTAAAATATTCCTAAAAATTATTGGACCCCAAAGAAATAAGTTATTCAAGGTAATATAAAAAATAAAAATAAAAAATAAAAAATAAAAAATAAAAAATAAAAAATAAAATCTAATTTATATGTTCCGAACAAATACTAGCATATAAAGGATTCCCCACTAGCAAGAAGCTAAAAAGTAGCAGACTTTTAATATTTCCTTCTTCAGTTGGCTCCTCTTGTTCTTCTTCTTCATCTTTCATCTTTTTTCTGTGCGCAACAGAGAGTAACTAACAATGGGAAGAGGAAAATTTAAGGGAAAGCCAACTGGTCGCCGTCAGTTCTCCACTCACGAGGAGATGAGTACGTTTTTACATCTAATTGTTGCGTTTTCTTTGTATTTCAAATTTGGTTTTTTAGATTAACTTTTCAGATCTGAATTTTTGTGGTTTCTTTCTTTGATTATGCTATTAGAATAATTACCCCTTTTTGCCCTCAGTTATTTTTTAAATTTCTAGCATGAGTGGAAGTTATTTCGTATGAACGGTTTGGTTGGTTACATGTCGATTAGAGATTGAAGTTTGTGTAATTAGGACTTTTTGAGCTTTGCTTTGGAATTTAGCTGATTTATTTGGAAAGCTTAATCTAGGTTGATATTTAAGGTGTTTTGGTTATCAAGACAAATGCTACTCTCGCCGTTTCAATTTATGTGAACCTATTACTATTGTGACTTGACTTATAGGACTTCTTTATGTGGTTTCTAAATATGTGACTTTAATTCAAAAAATTTAAAATTCTACGTCCGAATTAACATTGAAAATTAGTCAGTTTGACCCTCCTAAGGTTCACACGAAACGGAGGGAGTACTGTTCTTTATATTTTAAGATGAAGATACTTTGGTTTTAGGTGGATTGTTACTTTCAGCTGTGGATTACTTATTCACAGGGTGGACTTAGTGTACAAGTTATGGGTTATCCGAACTTAGTCACTCGGATCAGACCTTGTATATGTGTTAAAAAATTCACAAAATAAGCAGAAATAATATGTTTCGAACTTAGTAAATCAAATGGGCTTTAGAATTTCATACTCGAACCCAAAGAGTTCAAATCTTGGATCGACCAATGCTTATTCACGCTTATTGATTATTGGGAACAACAAAAGGAAAAAAACAGGTTTTCTCTCAGTAGAGAACTGTGACAAGGAGAGCATAGAGGACGGTTTGCCTCTTACTGTCTTCAAGTTCTACAAGCTAGAGTGATGCTATGTTGCTCTATTGTAGAGTGTTTGTGTTTCTGAGCTGTAAGTTATAGTCCGTACGTACTTTTAAAAGATTTAGAGTTTAATGAAATTTTCGGCCTGATTAAAGCATGTGGAAAAAGAATGGGGCTACCTTTAATTTGATACAGTGGGTGCATTAATACAGAGGTAAAGTCTCTTGTCATTTATTTGTTCACTTCTTATTGATGGAAGTGTAAACTAGATTAGCCATATAAATTTTGAATTTTATCCCCAAATAGAAAGTAGGGACATTAGCATATGGCGTTTTCTCCTACCATGGTAGTTAAAAAGAGCTTAAGAAAAGAAAGAGAAGATATGGTTAAAAAAGAAAGGTTGGGGAGGGGGTTTCTACTGATTGTGCTGTGTTCATTTTGTATGCCCCTTCTCTAATAAAAGGCAGGAATAGGAACAAAATTTCCACGAGAAAATTTTAAGATATATTTTTTTTTTTTTTTTTCAAGGTGCGAGTTCTTGAGACATAAACATTGTTAATCTCCTCTCCTTTTCTTTTTCTTTATACAAATTTTTTGACATGCTGAAAATGGAGGAAAACTAAAGGAATCACCTTCGTGGCTCGCATTTTTAATTTTAACAGACAGATGAGAATAGGTGAAAGGGAAAATATCTTTAGCTACAAACTCTGGTTATTTACATATTTTTCACAAAGTTCAAGGGTTAAAAATGGGTCTGTTCCTTTAGGCATGATCCAACTAACTCAGTATGTGTCTTAAAATGCTAGATTTAAAGTCTTTAAGTAAAGGAAAAAGGAGTGTCTTCTTATTTACTACGTAAGAGATAGCTGAAGCAGTTCCAACTTCCCATTTAACTAGTATTGCTCTTTCCTTCCTATCCTGTTACCATGGCTGCAAACTTGCAATCGTAAATAAAAGCTCGGGGTATCCCTCCTGCCTGTTGCAGGTGGTCTGACTTTTGCTATATCTGGCCTCCTCCTTGCTCTTTTTTTTTCTTCCTCCCCAGACCCCACTTGTGAGATTCCACTGGGTTGTTGTTGTTGTTGTTGCCTCTTTTGGGTGCCCTTCACTGGTTGTGGACTTGTTTTCTCCCCTCACCTCCTCGAGGCTACTTTCCACTTTGTGTAATCTTACTGGAGAGCTCTCTTATGTATTGCCTATGTATGAGTAGCAAAAAATTTAGGGTCAGCCAAGCTTTGTCTTGGATTTGGTTACTTGTTGTTGGAACTAAGCGCCAGGCCATCCATGTGTCTTCTGAAGAAGCCATTTTATATAAATGGCAACATCTTGGTGTTCCTTCTGAGTTCAATAATTTCTGTTCGTTGTGCTACGATGATAGGATCAACTGAATTTATTTTGGTGCTTCTTTTCGTAATGCAGTTGCTGGTACCTCCGCTCGTCCTCGCACATTTAAGAAGGTATTCTACTTTAGCTTTTATCAACTCCTGTCTTAGTTTGTCTTGTACTTCATTGCAAGCTTGCCTATGTATATCTAATCAGTAGAAATGATGGCATTGGTTAGTCAGCACCCAGAAAATTGTGTGTTTAATTCAATTGTCGAAAAGCGTGAGCATGATAGCAATGCCGCTTCAAAATGTTACTTCTAACTTCAATGATAACCTGGCAAAAGATAGTGTTGCTATCACCTTTTTTAGCATCCGAAACCAAGAAACTATGTTGATTGGGAGAGAAAAACTTAGGTGTCATCACATAAACTATGTTACTAACCTACTTAGGTCTCAATGTCCTTTTTTGTGGGTTGTCTCCTTAGATTTTATTGTTTCGTTAAATCAATATATTTTATCTTGGTTTGTAACTAAATTTATTCTCTAATGTAATGAATAATCTGGTATTCGATGGCAGCTAGTGGCTGTTATGATTATCAGTGACTTTTGGCTTACCTTGATGCAATTTGTTTTCTTTAATGAATTTCATTTCCTCAGGTAGAGGCTGAACATGAGGAAGCTGAGGAGTCTGAGGAGGAGTCTGAAGAAGAATCTGACGAAGAGACAGAAGTCAGTTATCTATGACGCATTCCCTAACAAAAAAAGAAAAACTATGTTTTGCTTAATAATTTGATGTGGTTTTTACTTTATGAGGCTTCAAGAGCTACCTTTAATATTTGCTCTTTGCTTTTGGTTGTTCAAACAGAAGAGGAAAGGTACAGAAGGTATCATTGAGATTCAGAACCCTAATTTGGTCAAGCCAAAGAACGTGAAAGCTAAAAATGTTGATGTAAGATAGTGTGATAGTCTGATATCTTTTGATATTGATTGTTATCCGGACTTGTATTTGAATGAGGATCTTTTGTTTTGCAGATTGAAAAAACAACTGAGCTTTCAAGACGTGAGAGGTTTGTTGAAGCTTATTTTTTTTGTTTTCTTGTGTGATATTATCAGAATGAATCTCTCTTAAGTTTTTGTCCTTTACTTTTCTGTTCATCTGAAGTTGAAAGAGAAGGCATACTTTGTGCCTCCTACTATCCGTTGCATCAACTATGTTTCACTTGTACTTAAATGATCTTTAAGCTAAGATGTTCCTACTTTTTGGTTCTTACCTTCTCATGGCTGTTGCTTTATATTCTTGATTTCCAGCATTTCATACAGCATGACTTGAAAGCTTGAAATCAAGAATATAAAGCAACGGTATATTCCCAGCAATTGCTAGACTCCCTGAGCATGTCTTAGCTATTTCGAATCCGCCTCATATCCCAACTACTAATTATATCTTCCATTTTTTAGGTTGCACTTGTCGACAAGTCACATGCACTAATAATTACACTTTGTACAATTGTTTTTGAAATTTGCAGAATGAGTAATTATCACGAATATGTTTCGCTTATAAATAAATTACTCATTCTACAAACTCTGAAAATGGTTTTACAAAGTTTAATTATAAGTGCATGTGACTCGTCGACAAAGTGCACATGTGACAAATTAAATATGGAAGACATAATTTTAAATATATTGCGTCTCGAAGTTGGCCGAAATAAAAACTAACGAGCTGTCATGTTTTGATTCCCTTTTCTTGGATGATGCATGTTTTTTCCGATTCGTATAATATTTTACAAATCGAATATGGCTACTACTAAAATATTCTATTGAACATAACATGCTTCACTTAGTTTGTTGATGAAATTGTACAAAACTTGGATGTTATATGCATTCTCATGTTGGATACTAACAACGTATAAATGTTACAGTGAATTTTCTCATCATTATTTAGTACATTGACCATATGAAACTGCCGATCCTTTGTTTTATCCATATACATTATACTATTTATAGTCACCATTTTATCCTGTGGATTTCTTAATTTGAACACAGTATATCTGGATAGTGTACTCAAGATTTCTATGCTCTTTGTGATGTTTGTATTTCGACTTCAAAGAAGGCAGAAATGTCGAAATGCTATTGAGTTATATCCTTCAAAGGATCTATAAACTTGTATCTTCTTTGGCGATTTAGTGTTGTGTTCGTTGAAATTTTATATGTTTCAGTACTTTTCGGCTTCTATATTATTGTTATTTCACATGGTTCTTGCTTACAGAGAAGAGATAGAGAAACAGCAAGCTCATGAAAGGTACATGAGGCTGCAAGAACAAGGGAAAACAGAGCAAGCAAGGAAAGATTTAGGTAATATCACACATAATACCTTGACTTCTTTTCTATTTATTAAGTTTAGAATGCCCAGATTGGGTTCATTCACTTTTTCTTTAAATTGGGTGTTCATTCACTTCACTTGACAATTTTGTAGGTCCATTTATATATATATATATATTGGATACATTTGATATTCAGATGTTCTAAACCAAGTGTCTAGTGCATGTTATGTTTCATGTTGATTGGATATTCCTAGTATGACTCTCTTCAGCTTGGTTTACAATGTAGTTCAAGTAATTTGCGAATTTTGAATTAGGTAACTCTGTTCCCGCTTTTCTCATTTTTTTTTCCGATGCCTATTTCCTCTACACCCGCAAATTATATACACACATACACGGTGATGTCCAGGTCAGTTTATGTGCTCTGTGACTAACTTACCGAGTAGCTTGCTGTAACTCACAATAGGTACTGGATAACCTTGCGTATTAAGACTAGAGCAGATGAGCTCAGATGGGACTCCTATACCTCAACCACTCAGCCAGCCCCTTCTCCTTGGGATATATAATTTTGCAATATTAGCATAAATGACCTTGAAATTTGTATTTTGTTGGAAATTATGAAATATGATGACAGCGTAGAAATCTTTTACTACAGACATCACTAAACTTTCTCTCTCGCACACCAACACACTGCAACAAAAAAGAAAAAAACCAGGGGAAAAGTCCCCCAGGGGGCATTAGTGATTGCGCAGGTTGCAACGTTCCAAGTATATTAGCATATATTAGCAAAAAATCTTATACCTAGAAAACAAGGTGTTTTTTTTTGGGAGGGGGGGAGGTAAACAATGAGGAGCTCGTTAAATTGTGGTAAAAGGGATTCGGTACCACAGTTGAAATGAGATGCCTTGTTAATCCCATGGAAGCAGTTATAAATGAAGCATATTTTGGTATAAAAAATTAAATCTTGAGTTCAGTTCCTGATTTGTGGGCATTATGTTGGTTGAATCTTTGTTGCCATTGGAATTTAACGGTCACGATTAGTTATAAAAAGGGCAGCCCGGTGCACGAAGAATTGTGCATTCACGCAAGGTTCAGGGAAGGGCGGCACCGCAAGAGGTGTGATGTAGGCAGCCTACATTGATGCAAGCATCAATGGCTGATTCCACGGATCATCCGTGACCTATACATGTCACACGGAGACAATTTTACTATTGGCTTAGGGGAAGATTTTAGTTGATGAAAAGAAATATTTAATAGTTGTCCTCTTGGTGGCATCTAAAGATAACATTGTATGTATACTCTTTCAAGGTAAAATTGGATGAAGAACTAGTTCTGGGATGGAGATAGCTATAACTAGGAACTGTCATAAGTAGTGTCTATTGCTGTTTATTTATGTAGTTATGCTAGATTAAATTTTATTCCATGATTTTGCAGATCGGTTGGCTCTCATACGACAACAGAGAGCAGAAGCTGCAAAAAAGCGAGAGGAAGAGAAAGCTGGTAATTTCTTGAATGGTTATACCGATCTCTTAAAAATTTGCATTTCTGTTTCTGCTGCTAGGATTGACATATTATTTGTTCTTGTGCAGCCAAAGAGCAGAAGAAGCTGGAAGCCCGCAAGTAACAATACCAATCAACTATTCCTCAAATACAAAATATTTCTCTACAGTTTGTTTTTCCTGGTGATATTGGATAACCCTTCCTTTGCGTCGACACTATTGTCTTGTTTAAAAAGTAAAGAGTTAAGTATTACAATTGAAGCATGAATTTTAGGGCTCTGAATCTGTATACAAATAGTTCAAACTGGCCTTAACATGAAGAATCTTGATAAAGATTTAATGCTTTTTGGCTGAAAAAAATTACTTGAACTAATCAGTGTTTGTACCCAAGACCTCTAATTACCTCTTTCCATTTCATTACATATATATATATATATATATATATATATGTAATGAAATGGAAAGAGGTAATTAGAGGTCTTGGGTACAAACACTGATTAGTTCAAGTAATTTTTTTCAGCCAAAAAGCATTAAATCTTTATCAAGATTCTTCANGTATATATATATATATATATATATATTTGAAGTGCATTCGATGTTATTTGATATTGGCTTACTCTTATATCAGGCCTTGATACAGTTGTACAAGGTGAAATTCAAAAATAGCCAGATTTGCAAGTGGTAATTGAAAAATAACCACAATTTCAAAAGTGATCAAAATTTTGTTACTTTTTATGTAAAGATAAATGTGAACGAAAACATTGTCCAAAATTCGGAAAATATTCCAGCATAATATACTGGAGTTCGAATTTTTTATGTGTGAACTTCTAGCACAATACTGGAGTTCCAGAATACAATGCTGGAACTCCAGTATAAATATTTATACTTGCTGGAACTCCAGTATTAATATATTTGCTGGAACTTCGTCATAATATACTGGAGTTCCAGCATAATATACTGGTCCATCACAATATGCTGGAAGTTCATACACATGTGCCCAAATCTCCAGCATATATTATGCTGGAACTTTCCGTGTTGCAGCAAAATAGTGGCTATTTTTTAATGACTTTGCAAACACTTGCTATTTTTCAATTACCAGTCCGAAAACTGGTCGCCCGTGCTATTTTTACACGCATATACACAATAGATATGTTCTAATGTGATTGTACAAACAGAAACTACATGACGAGGTATTAATCAGAAAAAACTAAGAAAATCTCAATATGAAAGTACATTTTGTGGCAACAAGAAAGTTTCCTTAGCTGAAATTCCCTTGATTTACAAATACACTTGAAAATATAAAACAAAGTAAATATTTAGCTAATGTACTTCAATCCCCCTTTCACCCACAAATAATGTACTAGTTCCTTTGGCTAACTTACATTTGCTGAAAATGGGATTTGCTGTGTATATACTTGTATCCCTGATTAAATCAAGTTGGTCAAATCATCAGCTATTTAGTTGATCAATCCAGAGGCGATCAGGTTCAACTGAATCCATTGTTTTTGGTTCAATCTACGTATACATATACGAAAAAGAAAGTTTAGAATGTTCGTATATAACAAGATCATACTCATTCTGAACGCACAGACTCTGGATTTTTTTGAATTTGCCTCTGGATCGATCGTTGTTTAACCAGAACAACATCCACCCTTCTTAACAGCAGATACATCATCTTTACCAATGTTAATAGTTTGTCCTCTGGGCACAGATGTTGGATCATCTCCTATATCAAGAGCTTTTCGACTAACGACTCGATAAATCTGTGTAAGCACTTCTGTGAAAGCATTTTCTACATTCAGTGCCTCAAGTGCAGATGTTTCCATGAAGAAGGTATTCTCTCTTTCTGCAAAACCACTTGATTCGCCTGTGGGAACAGCACGAAGATGGCGAAGATCCGCCTTGTTTCCGACGAGCATGACGACGATGTTTTGGTCTGTGTGATCTCTGAGCTCCTTGAGCCATCTTGCTACATTTTCAAATGTTACATGTCGAGTAATATCATAAACCAGTAATGCACCAACAGCACCTCGATAATATGCACTTGTAATGGCACGGTACCTTTTATGAGGTAGAAAACAATGATTCAAGGCAATATTATGGAGGAAAAATATCGTAAATATCGCGAAATGATGATTTTGGAAGGGGAGCCTTAGAGCGCAACGGTAAAGTTGTCTTTATATGACCACAAGTTCAAGCCGTAAAAGCAGTTACTAATGCTTGCATTAGGGTAGGCTGTCTACATCAAACCCCTTGAGGTGCCGCCCTTTTCAAACCTTAGGTGAACACGGGATGCTTTGTGATAATATACTTGAATTACTTAATAATATTGTGTCTCAATTATGAACCAGTAAGCACTTGTGATGGAAATAACACTCCAGGCAATATAGGGGAAAATATTGTAAATTGCAAAATCAATGAACTAGAGCAAGTGGGAGAAGAAGGATTTTTTTCCCTAGAATTTTTCATATTCAACCAAAACATCACTTCTTCTCTCCTTTTCTTATCCAACAGGATTTCCACCAAGGGATTCCAAAAAAAAGAAAGTTAAAATAAAATAAAAATACATGAATTAGTTAAAGAAATTCAACTTCTAATATGTATACATAACAAATATATTAATGCATGCAGCCATACATTCGTCAATAGATATAAAGACAAACTTACATGATAAAATCAAGTAGGAAATGAGATTTATTATACGTACTAGCCGATTTAACAATGGATTTGAGGATACGACACAACGCATTGTTTTACGGTTGAACAATATATACTTTATATAAGGTTCTACCGTGAAACATTACATTCTATCTATATCGAATCACCTCTCTCAATTTAGAACCCATTTTTAATAAAAGAAGGAAATATTCTGAATTTGAAAGAGTGAATTCTTAAATGTATATATATTTATACTTGTTTATGAACATATATACATATAAAGTTTGACCGTAATACAATGCGTTAGTCTGCTGAATCCACACATCCATTGTTAGATCTGTCACTACATATAAATCTTATTTTTCTCAATTCAGAAACTACAACGTCTAAAATTCTAATAAAGGGGAAGAATTTCACCTTTCTTGGCCAGCAGTATCCCAAATCTGAGCTTTGATAATCTTGTCATCGACATGAATGGTACGCGTGGCGAATTCAACGCCAATGGTAGACTTAGATTCTTGGCTAAATTCGTTTTTCGTAAAACGAGAAAGCAAGTTAGATTTTCCAACACCAGAATCTCCTATTAACACAACCTTAAATAAATAATCATAATCTTCATCTGCCCTATATGCCCCCATTTTCCCTTTTCTTTTATCTTTATTTTTGTGGTTAAATTCTTCTACATATGAATGAGAAATTTCACTTTCTCCTTTGAGTTATTTTCCCCCCTTTTACCCTCCCTTCTAATAAAAGGATTTTTCTTGTTCCACTTGTTAATTGCCTTTTTTCTTTTGGTATGAATGGAAAGAGAGAGGGAGAAAGAGAGAAAATGGGAGAGAGATAATAATAAAACGAAAAATTCTTGGATTAATTATTTACCTAAAATAAAATAACAAATTCACCTCTCCTTTTGTTTAGGAAGAATGGAGGGTAGGAAATTTTCAGTTTGGCTTAAAATATGTAGTTAAAAATTAAGCCTATAATAAATAAAGATTCAAAAAAGCACAATGCACTTAATTAAGGTACAAATATGTGTGCTGATTTATTCATAACTTTTTTAATTAATTAAGTTATTTAATAAATTTTCCTAATTAATTAATCGCCTATTCGGTTATTAATATCTGGTGCTATAAATAATTGAGTTTTTTTTTTTTAATTTCCTTCTATATTTTCATACTATGAACTTGAATCGCGTAAGTTGTGTTTTATAAATCACTTAATAATGAAAATAATAGCCTATATTATGCGAAAGACAATCTTAAAATCGAAAAATCGAGAGTCGTTTCTGTAAGATATTTGGAGATCGTGTAATCTACATTTTGAATGTTGTGAAATGCCTTTGTTGTTGTTGTCGTCGTCGTTGTCGTCTAGATCACTTAAGTATTTATGAATCGCCTTATGTTATACGAAGGCACTTCATATTATGATCTCTTCATGTGATATTCATTTTTTTTTACCAACGTTAATTAAATCATTACTCAGTTATTAATATATGGTGCTATAAATAATTGTTCTTTTGATTTTCATACTATGAACTTTGACTACCTATATTATATTCACAAATCGCTTAAGAGTCAAAGTAATCATCTATGTTATGCAAAAGACGATCATAAAATCAAGAGTTATATTTGAAGATTGTGAGATCGACATGGTTTATATAACATACATAATATCTATATATACAAAAAAACACAAATTTTATACATTTTTGGATTATTAATTTTACTGCGGCATTTTTTCACTGAATGTACCAAAAAAAGACACTATTTATCGAGCATTAGCTATTCTAGTCATGCTATCAAATAGCCAAAAAAGAAATTACCAATAATATACAACATAAACAATATAGACAATTCCTTTTTTCGATGTGTATTATTGTATAGTAAAAAATTAGGCAAAAAAGAATATTTTTCAATGGGTATGGATGAAATTCGTTGAAAACATATAAATGAGGTAACATACGGAATTGAACAAGATTGGATGTGATTTAGACTGGTTTGGTATCAAAATTCGTAGTAAAAATCGGTTTAAAAAATTCTTCTGCAACATATGTATCACGTATATATCTCATCCACAAGTATATATGTATACACATATGATATACATATGATATATATGTGATACGCAATGTGATACATATATCATTTTTTCCATGTTCATCTTCTACTTCGAACTAATTCAAACCATCTCAAAACTAAATCAAATCATCCCAAAATTGAGATTCAAACTGCTTAAGACGTACCTAGTCTATCCAACAACACTCCCTCTAAAGAAAGCAAAAAATTAACCATTTATTAGCTATAAATTGTTAATTGGCTAATATTAATAACATTTGACTAACATTAGTAATATTTTATAAATTAACTAATTTTTATGCTAATATACTTATGGGCAGACATAACTGATAATTTCTCTTTCACTAATACTTGAACAATTAAGCTATAGTCATTATTTCATATAACAAGATGAATCAATTACCCTTGAGAAATTTTAAAAGGCCAATAAAAAATTTAACCAGTGATGGTGAGTAGAGGTGTACAAATGAAATCGATAAACCGTACCAATCCGATAATCCGTGTCAAATCGAGAAAAAAAACCCGACTATCATTTGGTTTGATTTGGTTTGGTGTTGGAAAAAAAGACCCGATCATAATTGGTTTGGTTTTAACTAAAAAAAGTCAAACCGAACCAAACCAACCCGACATTATATGTATAGAAGTTTTAAATATATTTAATGCATAAAAATATTTATGATAGAGTAGTGTAGTTTATAAATATTTCTTAAACTTTTTCATAGTTTTATCTTTTAACGTATTATTTCAAGCTTGGACTTATAATTTTTGGATGCTCCAATAAGTTTTATAGTACATAAATGTTAGTAACTCAAATAAATCTTAAACCAAAATCAAATCAATACTAGTGCTAATTAAAGACATTCAATTCGATTGTACTATGAATGAAAATAGTGTTGGATATCTATTTTTTAGTTTTCCCATTATTTAGATAAAATGTACGGAAAAGGTCCAAATATGCCCGTGAACTATTTGAAATAGGATAAATATGCCCGTCGTTAATAGTTTGGCCCAAATATGCTAAACCGTCCAATAGTTGTGCAAATTTGCCATTTTTTTAACGGAAACAATATTTTTTTCCAGTTTTTAGAAAAATATCACTTTAAAAAATTGAAAACTAATTTCTAAAACAATTGTTTTTTGTAAAAACTAAAAAAAAATTGAAAAGCAATTTTCTAAAGCAATGTTTTTGTAAAACTGATAAAAACAAATATTTTCTTTTTATCAATTTTTAGTTTAAAAAAAATTCAGTTTTTTTTCAGTTTTTACCGCTTTAGAAAATTGCTTTTCAGTTTTTTTCTCTAGAATTTACAAAAATCATTGTTTTAGAAATTAATTTTTCAGCTTTTTTAAAGCAATTTTTTTTCATTTTTAGTAAAAATAAATTCAGTTTGTTTTTTTCAGTTTTTACAAAAACATTGCTTTAGAAAATTGCTTTTTAGATTTTATTTCTTTTTTTACAAAAATATTGTTTTAGAAAATATTTTTCAGTTCTTTTGTAAAACTGGAAAAAAAATATTTCCCTTTTTTTTCTTCAATTTTTAGTAAAAAAAAACTTTTAGAAAAATTGCTTTAGAAAAAATATATTTTGATTTTAATTAATTAAAAAAAGAAAAGAAAAAATACTGTTTCCGTTAAAAAAAGGGCAAATTTGCACAACTATTGGACGGTTTGGGCATATTTGGGCCAAACTATTAACGACGGGCATATTTGTCCTATTTCAAATAGTTCACGGGCATATTTGGACATTTCCGTAAAATGTATAACTTATTTTTCTTTTGTGGTTAGTCATGTAAATAATAGTACTTATTAGTCATAATTTTAAATTATGTTTGTTTAATTAATAATATTTATTTTATGCAATTTTATTATCTTTATTGTTGAATATTTTAGTACACTGCCATGACTCATCTCATATTTATGTTATTTTATGGAAAACACCTTATATAGTTCTGTCTTACTAGGATTAAAAAAATATGTGGAGCACAAATTTTACATTTTTGCTATGAAGACTTTATGAAAAAAACCCCGAAAAAAATCCGAAAACTCGAAAAACCCGAGATTAAAAAACCCGGCTTTTATTGATTTGGTTTGATATTTAATTATAATACCCCGATACAATTAGTTTGGTTTGGTTTAAAAAATCCGAACCAACCCGACCTATGTACACCCCTAATGGTGATGTATGGGAGTATCATCATTCATCCAGGATAAAATAAAGGACAAAATGTAAAATTGTCGAACTAATTGCATTTGCTAGCCAGGAGTATATGTATATATATATTTGTCGGATGTTATTTTTGGGAGCGGCTAAAAAATATATAGTCCTCTGAAACAAATGTTAAAAAATAAGATTAACAAGATATAGAATGATATTGTTGGTGGACATTAATCTTTTGAGTTTTGATATGAAGATAAGTACGTTGTCCAATAAAAAATTCTAATGCTAATTAATCAAAGTAGGCATTGATGTAGAAACAATTATAGTCAACAAAAACAACAGAACGTTCTCTCTTCAATGATTTTGAAGTTCCTTTTGATTTAATAAATATATCTATTACTATTAAAATAGAGTTTCCAAATTCTGAAAAAGCCAATATGTAAAAGTACAGAAACATTTATAGGAGATTCAAATTTCACGTAAATGCATGATAGGGAAATATTTTTATTTTATCTTCTTATCACGTAGTACAGTTTTTGCTTCCTTTTGCTTCAACTTAGCCACAACTTTCGGGTATACGATAGAAATCGGGGCTATTCGATTTTACTATTAAATTGAGATTGGAACGTTACATCGAAGAGCTGAGGCATTGAGTTCGAGATCGAAGCTAGATCGAGGTCGGTATAAATCGAAGCCAAGAGAGTTAGATTCCGAGTAACGCCGGGGATGACTTAGTAGCGGGAAAGCGAGATATCCACGGCTGGTCGAGAATCGTGGCGTGAATCTCGAAATGGATCAAATCAGGAGCAGTTAATTAGCTGATTATATGATTTTCTTATGTAATTAGAGATATACCATAAGAAGGATTCTTTTACTGTATAAAGAGGAGTTCCAATCATTTGTAAGCACATCATTATTGAGTGAAACAAAAGCAATATAGTTCTTCTTTTCTGACTTGTGTTCTTGTTCATTAATTTATTCAATCTTTACTGTTCTTATACTGTTATCACCTCGAGGGCACCTTAATTCGAGGCTGAAACTCTGTTTGCATACTGGTTTGGTTTATGGTTTGGTTTATTTACAGTTCAATTCTGCCATTTACTTTTTTATTTATCAATTGGTATTGGGTGAAATCACATATCCTTAAAACCACAATATAAGTTTAATTGTTATCCAAATTTTAGGGTAAACAGTTCGTCTGCAAAAGTTTAAATTTTTAAATAAAGCAAAGAACAAACTGCAGCATACAATGCGCCGCCGTGTAGAAGGTTAGTAGGTAATTGTGCATTTTTCCTGTACATGGCTAGTTTTGTACTTTCTTATTTATTTTAGATTTATATTATTACATGCTGTTTCTTTTACTTCGATTTTTTGTTATCTTGCTGATGTTACTGTCCGTTGCTAACGCTTTTTTTGCATATTTTTTCAAGCCGAGAGTCTAGCGGAAGCAACGTCTCTACCTCCTTAAGATAGGGTAAAATCTGCATACACACTATATTCTTCCCATACTCCACTTATGTTTATTATTGTTGTTATTCTAAAGATCAAATTGCAGCGTTATTAAAAAACAGAAAGAAATAAAAAAATTAATATTCTACTAGTTTCACTTTGTGTCTTAGTTTGACTGGATATAAAATTTAAGAATATAACAGCTCAGTAATCGTAAACAAGTGATATCAATTTTACAAGTGCAATAAGGATAAAATAAAAAGTACTAGAAAATTTGACCCAAAAAAATTATTAGAAATAAAAATTTAAAGTCTTGCTCAATATAAAAGGTGCTATTTTTTCGAAAAACAGGAAAAAAGAAAAATAAGATGCATAAATTGAATATGAGGGAGTAGTTATTAGTAAAGAAAGCATTAAACTTCTAATGATTTTCTTAGACCTTTTTATTTTGGAATTTTCTAGAGTTTGAAATAAAGGTGTCTAACGGGTCGGTCGGGCCGGATTGGGTAGATATTTTTTTGAACCGGACGGGTTAGAGGTACGGGCCGGTTCCGGTTAATAGTTAACGGGTTTAACGGGTTCGGGTTTATCCGGGTAAAAAGTAACCCGTACGTGTCGGGGTTGAAGGCACCGGGCCGGACCGGGTTACAGGTATTTCATTTTTTTCAAAAAATTAAAAAAATAAATAAAATTAAATTTAGCCGTTGTACCGGTCCGGTCCGGGCCGGTTAAACCGGTATACGACACTGTTCACATGGACCGGGTTTGATCGGTCCGGTTAACCGTTAAAAAAAAATAAACGGACCAACCCCTCTAACCCCCTTACCCAACCCCACCCAGCCCCCTATGAACTGGGCCGGTCCAATTCCGGTTTTAACCGGTCTAGACCGGTCCGATTACGGGTCAACCTGACCCGTTAGACAACTTTAGTTTGAAAACGAGAACTCCTTTCCTTAGTCGGTGTACCTATGAAATTTTTGGTTCAATTAAGTATATCCATTATTATTGAAATAAAATGTCAATATATGTTGGTGGCTGTCCAGTTACTGTCATTCTTCAGTGGCAGTGATAATTGTAGAATTTATTTTGGCTCTTTTGTGTTTCCTTGGTTATAATTTTTTCACATTATACATGTGATTTTTCCTCGTACATTATCATTAGAGACGGAGCCAGTATTTTTAATTTTATAGTTTGTATATTTTTTAACAATGACTTTACCAATAATTAGGTTTTGAATTTAATAGGTTTTCTTTTTCACTTTTAGTCTGCGTCAAAAACTATTTATATTCGGTGGTCGAAAAAATGTATAAAATTTATATAATTTTTATATATAACATACAAAAAATATACAAAAAAATTATTTTTCGATTATTATTTCGAGAACGGCTATATATTATCATTTTTTTAATTTAATATTTGTACACATTTAATAAAAATTTTAACACAAATATACGATTTGAACAAAAATTACTAAGTTAAGTAGGACCTGTATTCGAACTTCTAGCTCCGCCTATGATTATTACCTACCGGCTACCGGCTACCGGCTACCGCTTTTCCTCCCTTTACTCCGGCAACAACTTCATTGTAGAAAGAAAGTTATTTATATTTCTTATTTACACTAAATAAATGAATATAAGATGTATATTTTACAATCATTCAATCGTGGTTAATTAAAGTGATATGTATGTTTATTTTAATTCGTGACTCTTATGATTAAATTGTTTGATTTGGAGTAAATATCTAATGAAAATAAGTATTTTTCGGACATCATTAACCATTTTTGTTTAAATTCATCCTGATAATCAAAGTCAATTGCAGCCCAAGCAAGCAGAAATAAATAAAGAAAAACAGAAGTTAATAACAAATGAATGTAAATTGTATTCTCATTTATTTTCACGTTATACTGATACGTTTATTTCACATTATACATGTGTTTTTAAATCATAAATTATACTTCCTTCGCTTTAACTTATGTGAACTTATTTTTTTTAGTCCATTTAAGAAAGAATAACTGCTTTTTAAATTTGAAAGCAATTTAATTTCAAATTTCTCATTTTACACTTAGTGAGATGATTTATATTCACACAAATTTATACTATAACTTTAGACCACAAAATTTAAAAAGTCTTTTGTTCTTTTTTTAACCCAATCAAATATATTTACATAAATATAAACAGAGGAAGTACACTGACCAGAAAATATCTTCTTTTTTCAACCTAGCATCAGCTTTGTCCAAGAAAAAAATTGCGTTTAATACTTGTTAGCTGCCATGGATATGAAATCAAAGCCAAGAAGAAGAATCTAGAAAAGGAGGAAATCACAGAGGAACTGCTTGCATATTTCTTAAGAAAGAAGACAACGGTACAAAGTCGACTGCTACTTATAACAACCTAACCGACTTACTTAAATGACAACTAACTCTCTAACTCTAGTTTAATATTACATCAAAATTAACTACAGTTAACTACTAGCTTATTGCTTAGCTACTGACTAACATTCCCTTTCAAGCTGATGGTTGATACAAATTCTTCGACCCCAGCTTGTTGAGCAGATGCTCATGTTGAGCTTTTCCCAAACCTTTGGTAAGTATATCTGATAGTTGATCTTCAGTGTTAACAAACTCAGTTTTTAGCAGAAGCCTCTTTTATGTACTTTACAACTCTTAGAGCTGCTTCCACGTGAGAGCTTTTAGGACAATGCATATACTGACTAAGAACCTGAACTACAAATGCAATATCAAGTCTTGTCATAGTGAGATACAACAATCTTCCAATGAGGCTTTGATAAGCACTAGGATTGTCAAGAACTTCATCTACCTGAGTGTTGTCATTTTTGAAGCAGTTATCATACTCCACTGAAGTTAACTTCTGATTCAGTTCTAGTGGTGTTCCAGATGGTTTTGCACCACTCAAACCCGACTCAGAAATTAACACTAGGGTATATTTTCTTTGGCGCATAAGAATTCCTCTTTTGGACCTTGCAAACTCAATTCCTAAGAAGAACTTAATTTTTCCTAGATCCTTCATTTTGAACCTCTTCTTGAGGTCTGATCTAGTACTACATAATAGCTGTTGGTTTGATCATAAGATCATCGACATATACCAATATGACAACTATATCATCCCCAACCTTCTTTGTAAACAAAGAGTAATCATAGTGACTTTGTTGAAAGCCCATGTTAAGTTGGGCTTCTGCCAGCTTCATATTCCACTGCCTAGGTTTTTGCTTAAGCCCATAAAGGGACTTATGTAGTTTGCAGACCTTCCTATTAGTCTCCCCCCTGTATAGCAAACCCCTCAAGCAATCACATATACACTTCTTGAGTGAGATCTCCATTGAGAAAGTCATTGCGAACATCTATTTGAAAAATCAACCACTATCTTGAGGTTGTTAAGGAAATAACAGACCTAACAATCACAATCTTGGCCACAGGGGAGAAAGTTTCTCCATAATTCAAACCTTCCTTTTGGTTGTAACCTTTATCCACTATCCTAGCTTTGAACCTCTCTACTTCACCAGATGCTTTGCACTTTATCCTGTAAACCCACCCGCTTCCAGGTGGCAAATCTGCATTACTCCAAGTGTGATTATCCTCTAAGGCTACAATTTTCAACGTCATTGCTACTATCCACTTAGGATCAACTGCAACTTCTCTGAAGGAAGTTGGTTCTGAAAGAGCTGAATAGGATACAAGGGCTTGCTTATAGGATGGAATTATAGAAGAGTATTCCACATAGGAAGATATAAGATAAGTGCACTTAAAGCCTTTAGAGGTAGTGGCATAGTCTTGCAGCCACATAGGTGGTTTGCTTGGTCTAGATGATCTTCTGTGTTTAGCAGGAAGCTCATCAACTTGTTGAGGAAACACATGTGTATTGTGACTGACATCAGGCAATTGACTAGTAGTAGAAGGGGTTATGGAAACAACTTCTTCAGAATTTTGTTTCAGAGTGAGCGGCTCTCTGAGAAGAGTCTGCAGGCAACTGGTTTGAACTGGTGTCAATGGAAACCTCTATTGCTTGTGGTGCAGGAGAAGGAGAAGTGATGTTGCTCAGAGTAGGAGATAACAAATCTAGAATAGGAAATACTGGACTTCCAGTGGATGTTTCATGCTTGAAGGGAAAAATATTTTCCTAAAACACAACATTATGTTGACTATGAATGTTCTTGAATGCAGAGTGTACAACAAATACCCCTATTGAGTGGAGGAGTATCCAAAGAACACAACATGTATTGCTCTGGGTGAGAACTTATCCAGAACTTGAGGACTGGTAGCATAACATAAGCAACCAAAAACTCTGAGACGAGACAATGAAGGAGGATGCAAATATAGCATCTCAAATGGTGATTTGTATCCAATAACTTTAGAAGGCAGTCAATTAAGTAAGTATGCTGCTGTAGCAGCCCATTCTCCCCAAAATCTTAAAGGTACAACAACCTGAAATCTGAGTGATCTAGCTATTTCCAAGATGGTCCTATGTTTCCTTTCTGCCACCCCATTTTGTTGGGGTGTATAAACACATGTGCTTTGACGTAAAATACCATGATTAGATAACAGACTCTTAAACTCATCACTAAAAAATTCACTTCCATTATCAGTTCTTAAATTTTTATAGTAGTAGAGAAGACATTCTTTGCTTGATTAAGAAAATCTCTTAGAACTACACTAACATCTGACTTAGAGTGTAGTAAGAAGATCTAAGTATACCTTGTATAGTCATCAACTATGGTGACAACATATCTCTTACCATCATGTGTGGGCACTCTATATGGTCCCCATATATCACAGTAAACCAATTCAAACACTGATTTTGTAGTAGTACCGCTTAGCTGAAAGGGCAACTTGGTTTGTTTGGCTATAGGACATACAGTTGATGAGAATCAACTGTTGTGAGTTTGCTTAGTGATTCTACTCTCTTTATCATATCTAAAGGAGTATTTCCTAACCTCTTATGCCACAAAGTGCTAGAAACAGAAGTACATAAAGAGACTGACATAGTATTTATTGTATTAACACACATATTTGTTGCGTGATGTAGATCTTGTTTTGAGGTGCCTCCTGGCAGAATGTACATCCAATGTTATTCTCTACCAATCCCCTTCACCTGACCACTGAAGAGGTCCTGAAAAATACAAAAGTCAGGGAAGAATCCAACCATACACTTTAGTTCCTTAGTGAGTTTGAGGCTGACAGTAAGTTGAACCTATAGTCAGGAATGTATAGAACATTAGAGATCTCTTGGTTACTTAATACAGAAGTGCAACCTGTGTGTGACAGTAACACAACATTTCCACTGGCAAATGTACTTTTTATTCTTCTGTATTAGAAAGTGGTTTTTGAGTATGTAACATCTCCAAACTTGAAGTCATGTGGTTTGAAGCCCCAATGCCAACTATCCACTTACTATTGACACATTGAGACATAAAAACATTCACATGATTTAGGATACCTGCTGCAAAAACTTTATTAGATGTGTCTGATCTTTTGAACTCCCTTTAGAAAGTAAATGAACAATTTGTTGATATTGCTCAGGAGTGAAAACATAAGATGGACGTGGCATCTGCTGGAAGAAAGCAGGTTGACTCATTTGTTGTGCTGTACCTGAGTTGGATGATCCACTTCCTCTAGGTTGTTGATTGATAGTAGGTGTCACATTGGTAGCCATATTACATCTCTCTGCACATGTAATTTCTGCATTGCCTACATAATTGGCATATTGTCCTGGACTAATTCCTTTTCTTTTGGCTTTGAAGTCAGAAGGATATCCAATTAATTTATAACAATTTTCTTTTGTATGTCCCTTATAGTGACAATATTCACACTGCTGACTCCTTTTGGACTTATAATTTCCAGCATTATTCACATTCTTACTGCTATACAAGGCTGTACTCTCCAAAGCCCCAGTAACCTGGGTAACTTGTGTTGTGCTTTTGAGGTTTCTTTGTTTATATTAGGGAGAGGAAACATCATCATGATCTGAATCCTTGATTGAGAATATGACTCGTTCTACCTAGTGAGAAATTGAAGAAGTCTTTGATACTCAAAGTGTTGGGCATACTATTTAGATTCAGGAAAAGGACAACCAGGACAAGGCATGAGGGCATCAAACTAATCCCACAACTCCCTAAGCCTTGAGAAGTAGTCAGTTACAGTCATAGTCCCTTAGTTAGTGTGTGAACTTCTCTGCGCAAATACAATGTTCTCAAACCATTTACATTATCAAATCTCTCTTTCTAATCCTCTCAAACTTTATGAGTACTAGAAGCATACAAGACACTACTCAACAACCCTGGTCTCACAACAGTCATTATCCATGAGAGAACTATAGCATTAACTTTCTCCAATAGATCATGACGTTCAGGCTCAAATTTAGACTTCGAAAATATGCCATCGACACAACCTAGTTTAATTTTACCTAGGAAGAAAATTCTCATTGCACGACTTCACAAGGCATAATTGTATGATCCTGTAAGTTGAAGAGAAATCAGAGAACTACCTAGTGTATTTGTTGGTTTCAGGTACAAAAGGTGGTTGTGATTGATGGTGGGAAATGTAGAAGTTCCAGCCGTGAAATTACTTGTAGTTGAGGTTGTGGCAGTTTGCTCATCTCCAATCGCCATTGTTGACTAAGAAGTAGCTTCAGAGTAAGTAGCTTACAAAATCTAACTTCAATCGAAGGTTACTCTAGTTCAATTCAGCACTCAATTGCAGAATCGAAGTAACAAAGAAGAAGAGATTTGCTCGCAAATTAGCTTAGATTTCAACCGGTAGCTCTGATACCACGTTAGCTGCCATGGATATGAAATCAAAGCTAAGAAGAATGTAACGACCCGACCAGTCATTTTGAGCATTTTACACTTCACTTTGTTATTTGAGGGCATGAGTAGCTCCGTGTGATGTATTGCGACTTATGTGAACCATCGATTTGGTTTCACGTTATTCAGAATTTCATTTAGAAGAATGATTCTCAACTAGAAGCTTTAAATCTAAAAGGTTTGACCAAGTTTGGACTATTGAGTGATCGATCTCGTATTTGGGTTTTTATGGTTCGGATAGCTCTATTAGGTGATTTGGGACTTAGGAGCATGTGGGGAAGGTAATTTGAGGGTCCGTGGTAGAATTAGGCTCGAATGGCGAAATTAGAAATTTGGTAATTTTCGATCGGCAGTGGAAAATTTTGTATCGGGGTCGAAATGGAATTCTGGAAGTTGGAGTAGGTTCGTAGTGTCATTTGTGACGTGTGTGCAAAATTTGAGGTTATTCGGACGTGGATTGGTAGGATTCAGCGTTGTTTGCGGAAATTGGAAGTTTATAAGTTCTTAGTCTTGAATCCGAGGTTGATTTGGTGTTTTCATGTTGTTTCGAGTGTGCCGAAGGCTCGACTTAGTTCGTATCTTGTTATGTGACTTGTTGGTATTGTCGGTTGAGGTCCCGAGGGCCTCAGGTGTGTTTTAGGTGGTTAACAAATTGATTTTGGTGTTGAGGAACTATTATTTATGCTGGTTTTTTGAGTTGCTTGTGTTTCTCCGCACCTGCGGATGGGGAGCCGCAGGTGCAAGGGTCGCAGACACGGTGGATTGATCGCAGATGCGGAAATTGGGAAGTTGGGCGTGGAGCGCAGGTGCGCAAGCATGAACGCATCTGCGAGCCCACAGGTGCGAGACAAAAGAGGCAGGTGCGGAGTTTGGGCGGATAAGTGATTTCCGCAGGTGCGGTCGCGCGGGTGCGAGAAAAGGCGCCGCAGGTGCGAGAAACCTGGGCAGAAGGTATATATTGCACACTTCGCGAATTCCTATTACTTGGGCTGAATGCCATGTTTGGGCCTTGTGCCAGTACTGTTTGGACCCTCTGGGGCATTTTCTTACTATCCTCTCACTGTTTTCGATTTGAAATCTATACCCAATCATGATTACACCCGTTTACTTCATAACTCAGTTTATATACTCTGTTTTGATGAATATGAAAGTAGTTTTGGGCGGAGTTCCCTATTTTTACAGAAAAGTCCAAGTGGCTTGAGAGGTTTATGACTGAGTGAGGCCGAGGGCTTGATTTGTAAGGATATTATATGGGATCCGGTTGCACGCCGCATCATGTTTATTATAGGATGAGGGCTTGAGTGATTTATGCCATGATTTGGCTTGATATAGCGCTTGGGTTGAAGGAGCCCCTCCGGAGTATGTACACAGCCCCAGTGAGCGCGTACTTACCGAGTGCGAGTGACGAGTGCCGAGTGATGAGTGACTGGGAGGCATGATGGTGAGGTATTCTCGAGGGTATGTTACGAGTGATTGTGAGGTATGCCCGAGGGGCTGTTTATGAGTGACTGTGAGGCTTGCCCGAGGGGCTATATATATAAGTGATGCTTTTCCCGAGGTTTGTTTATGACTTCATTATTTCACTATCTTGTGCATTGAGCCTCTATGGAAACTGTTGAAGAAATATTTATAATTGATTTTTCACTGAAGCTGGATTTTTACGAGATGATTTGACTCAAATACTTATTTGAAAGCATGTTGTTTCACTGAGATTTCATACTGTGATCTTTATGTGTTTTACTGCTCATCACTATTGCTCAGCCTTTATTTACGGTTGTTACTTACTAAGTTGGCGTACTCACGTTACTCCCTGCACCTTGTGTGCAGATCCAGGTGTTTTCTAAACACGGTTGAGGCTGTTAGTTATTTCTTACGCAGATTCTTGGAGTTAGCAAGGTAGCTTCATGGCGAGCGCAGCCCTGCTTTCCTCCTCCTTTATCTTCCCTTAGTTGTCCTTGATTAATCCCAGACTATGTTAGTCTTGATATTTACTGACAGTTGTAATAGTTGCTCATGACTAGTGACACCCGATGTCAGACCTTTATTTTCTGTATTTTCTTTGATTTAGAATTCTTTTTGAAAGTTTTATTTTTAAAAAGGATTGAAAGTGATTTTGAAAAACTGTAATATTGTGTCATTCTTGGTAAAGAGTTGGCTGGCCTAGTATCACAATTGGCGCCATCACGACTTAGTAGTTTGGGTCGTGACAAGTTGGTATTAGAGCCTAGGTTACATAGGCCTCACGAGTCATGAGCAAGTTTAGTAGAGTCTTGCGGATCGGTACGGAGACATCTGTACTTATCTTTGAGAGGCTGCAGAACCTTTAAAAAAAATCTCACATTCTTGAATTCTTGTCGTGCGAATCCATTAATTCAGCCTGAGGCGTAACTCTTTGAATTCCTTCCATGCATTTGAATGCGCACGTGAGCGCTCGGTATCAGCTGTGCATCGACGGCTTGTGATTATCATGGATGAGGTGCGGGATACGATTTTTGCATGTTGATGATGGGCCAGTCTGGAGGACTTGAGGCCGTGTTTTGTCTGTGGCTTGAGTATTGAGATTTTGATTGTGTGAGCACGTACATTTGGGGCTTATGTCCGTTTGTGTCCTTATTGGTGGGATTTTATGACTGGATGACTATGTGGTGAGTGTGATTTGATGGTGAGATGTGTTCAGATTGTTTGAATGTGACAAAAAGAGTTGGCCAGAGATTTAGCAAGATCTATCGGGTGTTTGACTTATGTCTTGAGTTGACGTATGGCCTCGAGTTGTGGGTGTATTGAAATACCTCTCATGTAGTTTAGTTGTGAAGTGGAGTAGATCTTCATGTTGTGTTATGAGTTCTTGATGATGTCTTTTGGGCTGACCAAAGTCCCAGCTGCATTCATGTATTTGATGAACAATGTATTCCATCCGTATTTGGACTCCTTCGTTATGGTATTCATTGATGACATCCTGGTGTACTCTCGTAGTCAGGAGGAGCATGCTCAGCATTTGAGGATTGTATTACAAAGATTGAGGGAGGAGAAACATTATGCAAAGTTCTCCAAGTGTGAGTTTTGGATCAGTTCGGTAGCATTCTTGGGGCACGTGGTGTCCTGTGAGGGTATTCAGGTGGATCCGAAGAAGATAGAGGCGATGTAGAGTTGGCCTAGAACATCCTCAGCTACGTAGATCGGGAGCTTTCTTGGTTTGGAAGGTTACTATCATCGCTTTGTGGAGAGATTTTCATCTATTGCTTCGCCCTTGACCAAATTGACCCAAAAGAGTACTCCATTCAGGTGGTCGGACGAGTGTGAGGAGAGATTTCAGAAGCTCAAGACTGCTTTGACCACAACTCCAATGTTAGTTCTGCCATCAGCTTCAGGTTCTTATACCGTGTTATGTGATGCCTCGATGATAGGCATTGGTTGTGTTTTGATGCAGGAGGGTAGGGTGATTGTCTACGCCTCGCGCCAGTTGAAGACCCATGAGAAGAATTATCCGGTGCATGATATTGAGTTAGCAGCCATTGTTCACGCCTTAAGGATTTTGCGTCATTATTTGCATGGGGTTCATTATGAGATTTATATTGATCACCGGAATCTACAACATCTGTTTAAGCAAAAGGATCTTAATTTGTGTCAGCGGAGATGGTTGGAGCTTGATAAGGACTATGATATAACTATTCTATACCATCCGGGGAAGGCCAATGTGGTCGCCGATGCTTTGAGTCGACGGGCAGAGAGTTTGGGGAGTTTAGCTTATCTTCCTGCAGCAGAGAGACCTTTGGCATCGGATGTTCAGGCCTTAGCAGGCCAGCTTGTGAGATTGGATATTTCGGAGCCTAGTCGGGTCGCTTATGAGAGTTGGCTTGACTGCTACAAAGATGAATGCGGGATTTGAAGATGATTTGAGATATTAGATGGTTTGTGTTATGTAAGCTTATGGGGGATTTAGTTGAATCTCACTGCGGTATTATGGCAGTAATGGAGTATGAGCATTGTGAATTATTATGTGTATTGATGTCACGACCCAAAATCTGTAAGGTCGTGATGGCGCCGGACACTACTGTCAGGCAAGCCAATCCTTAATTTAATAGAAGTAATTTCCTGTTTTAGCATTTTCGAAATCATTACTTTTTATTTTAATACATAACATCTAGATAGAAATCCATTTCGTAGGAAAAGCAATAGTTCATTTATGTAAAACACAACCCAAATACATTTCCCAAAACCCGGTGTCACAAGTGCATGAGCAGATTCTAAGAGTTTATAAAAATATTACAAAGCTTGTCCGAAATACAGTTTGGACAAGAAATTTAGAAATAAAATACACTACATAGAGGGAGACTCTGTCAGCTGCGGGACGCCTCCAGATAATGCAGCACGTCTAAGTCTCCGAGTGAACCACCGCTAAGGGTGTACATGTGCAACAAAAAGGCACAGCAAGTGTAGTATGAGTATGAAAACAACGTGTACCCAGTAAGTATCCCGCCTAACCTCAGAGAGGTAGTGACGAGGGGTATACTTTGACACTTGCTATAAGTCAGTCTAGTATAGTCTAAGTGAGAAGCTAAGCATGAGTATCATAATCAATTAATCAAATAATCGGAGATTAGAAACGTCAATAAATATCAACTTGTTCCACATTTTTCACATAAATCCTCCTTCTTTTAAACTGGCAACTCAAATATACTTAGGCCAATATACATGTATCAATCACAGGAAAATACGCAACATTTATCATGCGCAACATATATGCCGAAGGTCGAACGACGCGGACCAACAATAATAAATTGTGCACTGTCGAAGGGTCGAACGGCCCGAACCATAGATGTATCTATTTTTTCCGCTCGCGAATAGATCATGCGACGCGGTCAACAATAATAATAATACTGCTAGCCTGCTCGCAAATCATACCTGCGACTCATGTGCTCATACGTACACGTATTCACATAAAGGAATCCTTATTTTTATCCAAGAAGACAGTTTCTAGTAGAAGTGGTAAAATTCTCCTTAATTAAACATGAAGATAGTATTTAGAATATTTCCTGGAAATTCATTTGCCAAGTTTAACAATATTCAATAAATAGCCTTGCCAGGACACAAAATATCCACGGGGAAATCTATCCTCTTTCCAAATAATTATGAAGATACGCTCTAACCCTTTTAGGAAAATAGATTACCAATTTATTAGTATTATCAGTTTAATATCATGACAGGATCGCATATACAACACGTAAGGCATGCTAGTGGGTCCTAGACTACCCGGACATGGCATAACAGTAGCTACGCACGGACTCCCGTCACCTCGTGCGTACGTAGCCCCCGCAAATAATTTCATATATTTATTTAGTTCACCTAGGGGGACAATGTTCCCTCACAAAGTTAGAAAGGAGACTTACCTCGCTCCGAAATTCCATAAACGGCCTCCAAGCCTTCCCGACGACTTCAATCGATGCACAACGCTCCAAAACTACCCAAATGATGATAAACCAATGAAACTATACTCACTTGTTTGCTAAAAATTCAGATTATATAATTTCCCAACTCTGCTTAGTGAAATGACCAAAATGCCCTCGGGCCCACGTGCCCGGATGCCGAAATTTCTCGAAGATAAACTCTACCCATAGCTTTACTAGCTCAAATATACAATTTACTCCTAATTTCATGCTCAAATTCGTTGTTAAATCCAATTTATTAAGTTTCTAGGTTTTCTCCAAAATTCCCGAATTTTCCACCATTTTTATGTTCAAACCCATGTAATAATCTTGTATTTAACTTAAAAACATGAAGAAGTTACTTACCTTGTGATTCATGACGAAAATCTTCCCTTGAGGTTCCTCCAAAATCGCCCAAACCAAAGAAGAAGTGAAGAAATGATCAACAAATCTCGGTTTTAAAATATTCAGCCCAGGTCGTTTTCCGCACCTGCGATCCAACAACCGCACCTGCGATTCCGTAGGTGCGACCAAACCTCTGCACCTGCGGCTCTCCTCAGCTCGAGCCAAGTCCGCACCTGGGCTCCCAGCTGGACCCCCAAATTCTTCGCACGTGCGGCGCCAAGTCGCTCTTGCGGCCAAAGCCTCGCAGGTGCGGTCGCACCAGACACCAGCAGCCTTCAGCCCTTTTTCCAATTTCAACTTTGATCCGTTAGCCACCCGGGGTCTACCCGAGGCCTCCAGGACCCCGTCCAATTACACCAACCTGTCCCAAAACATAACACGTACTTGCTCAAAGCCTCAAATCACATCAAACAACATCAAAACGACGAATCGCTCTCCAATCCAAATCTTTAAGACTTAAGAAATTTCAACTTCCACATCCGATGCCGAAACCTGTCAAATCACATCCGATTGACCCCAAATTTTGCACGCAAGTCATATTCGACATTACGGACCTGCTCCAACTTCCGGAATCGCATTCCAACCTCGATATCAAATTTTCCACTTCCGGTCGAATTCTTCAAAAACTTTCAATTATCTATCTTTAGCCAAATGACTTCAAAACAACCTACGGACATCCGAATTCACTTCCGATTGCGCTCCCAACTCCAGAATCACCATACGAAGTTATTCCCAGACTCGAAATCCCAAACGGACATCAATATCTGAAATGCGCTTTAAGCCAAACTTAGGAAATTCCTTCAAAAATGCTAACTTCCAACTTATACGCCGAAATGCTCCCGGGTTATCCAAATCCCGATCCGGATATACACCCAAGTCCGAAATCATCATACGAACCTGCTGGAACCTTCAGATTCTGATTCCGAGGTCGTTTACTCAAAATTCCAATCTTAATCAATTTCTTCAACTTAAGGCTTCTGAAATGAGAATTTCTCTTTAAATTTAACTCTGAACTTCCCGAAGTTTAACTCCGACCCTATACACAAGTCACAATACCCGAAATGAAGTTGTTCATGACTTTCAACTACTGAACGATGCGCTAGAGCTCAAAACGACCGGTCGGGGTCGTTACATTCTCCCCCACTTAAACAGAGGTTCGTCCTCGAACGTGCCAAGAACTTCTCTTGGGTTATCTGAAATCATTGTCTAGCACCCCGTGCACCTGTCCGTGCTACCACAACCCAGTTGAGCACGAAAGCTTGATCAAATCTGAAGATATCCTCATTTTATTCACACAATAAGCTCAGAACTCAGTTCCAACACCTGAAATTCTCTGCCATGCCTGTTTCTAACATTTGAACACCGTATCAACTACCACACGGGGCACCAGAACACAACTGTGTGCCTTTGCCGAATCATCCCCATACACTGCATGGTCCATCATCTGACCACAATGACGCTCCCTGAACCTTAATAGCCATAATTCTGCGAATCTGATGCTCTCAAGGCACCTTATAAGATACATTCGTACATTCTGCTATAGCGATGCCGATATCACCACAACGGAGGAAATGTGTAGAAAATTCTAACCAATTGCAGAGTTAACCACACATTGACATCTTTTCTCTTGACTTAGATCATCATTTAATTACAAACCAAATAATGGTGATTGGCCTGTGATATATTTCACATAATCTCATCGCACCGATACTTGATCCATAATGGTCGTCTCACCCAGTATGAACTGCTCAGATAACCAATCATCCCAGACATAACCAACAGTCTCACACGATGCCACCATGCGCCAATAGGCCACAGTTCGAACATGATACATGATACATAAGACATGACTCTGGAAGGGACTACTTAACTCATGCAACGAATATGAACTTTCCTCAAAAGATAAGAAGTCAAACATAAGAAATAAATAATAATAGGGAATCGTATTCAACATCACTCTGTTGCGGCGTGCAACCCGATCCAAATAACATACCCGTGGTGGCGTGCCACCCGATCCTATCATAAGATTTACATAAGGAAATATACACGGAGCTGAATTGCTCACTATTACAAATTACTGAAATCGGTCACAAGCACGCTGAGTGCATAATACCATTCTGGGGAGACTGATAGAGCCATATGCTACACAACTCGAGCACAACTGAGGTGCGATATATAAAATCTGAATCTCGAGAGCCATCCCGCTCCCATAACCTCATCACTATGCGGAATCTCAACACATAAGAAATTATCAAGCCGTTTCACAACTCACACGGCACAATCGTAATATCACATGAATTTGACGAAGACGGGACAACACCTGATATCCCAATACTCCTCCTTGAGGAGCGCTATACAGAAATGAACACATCTGACTCGCATGAAGCCCATAGTCTTGTTTAAATCCATTCATTCACTTCAAGCCGATTCTGCTCGCACTGAACTAGGCTGATAGCCTTACCTGGGTCTATAATAACCCACCTTTTTCTCATAACACACAAGAGCAATCATCATAGCAGGGACAAACACTCCACAATCCACAACCAACTGGACCGAACGCCTTTAAGGCATATATTCTCAAATAAGCAATATTGCACCTCCTTATAGTTGGTCCAAATCTTCAATCAATCAGGTGACTACAAGTCACACTTACATAATCTTCCCGTGGTCACGCTCCCACGACTTTTCACACAGGTATCCAGTATGCACATCCATACCACTGACCACCTTAAGGCTGCAAAACAATTCAAGGACCCGTAATCAGGATACAAAGCCTCTTTTACCAAACACCGATCTCAGGTGACACTGAAGACAACATCAACTTATTCTAAACATTCAAATCCTTTGTTCTTTCTCCTCTGAGCCCGTGACATCCTTGTCAACACCGAACTGCAAATATCGATTCTTACTTCCATTTACATACTGCTTACTGCACCTAACGTGTCGATAAGGGATGGCATAGGAATTCCATCATAACTCCTGAACCACTAATAGGGTGAACACTTCCTCACATATAGAAATATTTTACTTGCCTCAATTCATGAGAACCATAGCAACACACATGTGAGTTCTCACCCCCACAATACATGCAAGTCCTTAAGTAGTGGACTGAACCACCATAACCTTTTCGGGATCCGCCAACACCTGACATGCCATAGCACTTGAATGCTTCCAACTGAAATCAATTACGACGGCCGACAAGCCCCACACACATCTGTACAAACCATACACATACTCAATCACACCCAAGGAACTGATCACTGCCGAACAGGCGCCGTTCCAACCATGGCTAACCAATCCATCTTCTTAAAATCATCTTTAATTGCCTCAAAGATAATAGTGATTTCTTTCAACTCATAGCAACTCAACCCTCACTCATCCCGAGTGGCCTTTAAGTTTCGCAAGATAAGGTTGAAGATCAATAGCAATCTCATCTTCTTCATCAGAGTCGGATCCATCATCAAGATCTTATACAATTTAAAAAGAAAAAATATAAAATATTACAGTTTATTAGTTATTCAAAAAATAAAATAAACCAATATAGAGAAGATTAATTTACCTTCTTTTCCACAAATCCAATCTCTAGTACATAGCTTTGCCTCGGCATTTGAGGGAAGAATAGAACTTCGAAACTTTCAAATGACACGACCACCTATGCTAAATGCAGATTCAGATGCTACTGTGGTGATTGGAACGCTCAAGATATCTCGTGCCATTAATAAGAGTTCTGGATACCTTTGCCTGTTATCCTTCCAATATCCAAGTACATCCAGATTTAGATTTATTTTACGGTCAAGATTAGCTTCCTCCAAATACAAGTCTAGTTGTGTTTTACCGGTAATTGACTCCAACTGACTTTCAAACTCATCAAACTCATCAAATGCATCCCTCATTTCATTTCTACCACTACTACAAGCATGATCCCCCGAAAACGAAGTTGTAGTCGAAGGTATCAAGTACTCTTTGAACAATAATTGTAAGTTCTCTTCAATAACCTTCACTTTTTCATTAGCAATCTCCTCAGGATGAAGCTTTGAAAAGCAAAATTTAACAAACTTCAATTTATATCGAGGGTCAAGGACAATAACTATAGATAAAATGATACTATATGACTCCCAATATTTCTTAAACTTTCCCAACATCAAAGTGCCCATCTCACTCATCACTGAATCTCCATTGTTTTTTTGTTCTTCCAACAACATTTCAATTCTCCATACGTTAGGAAGATACAAATTAGCCGTGGGGTATTTACATCCAGAAAACAAGGTCGAAATGTCATAAAATGGCTTTAAAAACTTAGTTATAATCTCAACCCTTTCCCATTCATCTTCAGAAAGTCCATGTCTAAAATCAATGTCAAGCAAGTTATAGTGAATATAAGCTTGCTAATAAAGAAGAGCACTTTCAAGCATTTGGTAGGTGGAGTTCCACCGAATAGGCATATCTTGACGTAGCTTCTTAAAACATGGTAGACCAAGACTACTAAGATACTCCACAAATTTCATTATTCTTGTTTCTGAATTCTTAATATACTTAACACCTTCTCTAATTTTTGCTATAGCTGCATCCGCTTTCTCTAAGCCAGTCTTAACAATTAAGTTCAAAATGTGATTCCCGCAGCGAACATGAAGAAATTTTCCGTCATAAATCAGTGAACGCATTAAAGACAAATGATTCTTTAAACTATTCACTACACCGTTGTTTCAAGTTGCATTATCTAAAGTAATGGTAATGATTTTCATTTCGATTCCCCATTCTTTAAGAAAGTTAATCAATAAGGGACCTAAAATTGCACCCGAATGTGGAGGAGGAACATGACGAAAAATCAACACCTTCTTCTGAAGCACCCAATTCAAATCCACATAATGAGCCGTTACACACATATAGCCATTAGATGCTAATGAAGTCCACATATCTGATGTTAAACACACTCTACTAGGAATAATGGCAAGCTCATTTTTTAGAAGTTCTTTTTCGCTTGCATACATATTCAAGATATCTGACTTGGTCGTGTTTCTTGATATGTGCTTCGCTACAGGATTCAAATTGTAGGTCCTTGATGCCTTTATGTTCTACCAAACTAAAAGCATAGTTATGCCTGACTATGGCTAACGATAATTTCTCTCGATAAACTTTCTGATCTACCGGTTCACTTTGACCCTCTTTTGCATTATTTAACGGATGTTTTTATCAACAAATGTCGCTTCAAATTTGATGTTCCAAATTTAGGATCGTATATGTAGTTTTTTTTACAAAGCGTACATTGAACTTTAAACTTTCCATCACTAAAAATACTAGGCTCTGTTACCTTAACAAAAGAATCCCAAATAGTGGAAAATTTTCTTTTTGATCGTTTTAGCGCAGTTGAAGAGCTTTGTTCACAAGAATCAGCGACACCTTCCATCGACATCTCTATCAAAAGATGAAGTAAACAATAGGAATTAGGCTCGATATAAATCAATTTATTAATAAGTAACAGAGAACTAAGTTGGATGAGTGATTTATGCTCTATATCAGCAAATTTAGTGTTGTAATTGTAAAATGGTGAAATCAGTTCAACAAGCAAAACTTAACTTTATGCAATTTCAGTTCTCAATTTCAGTTGACCCTTACCATATTTGGTATTCGGGAAAGATGGACAATCAACAAGCAAAACTGAAAAATTATGCAATCATCGAAACAATTGAACATATTCAAGTGTTTCTGAACTTTTAGGAGATACGAAGAATGGGTGATAAACACATTGGTTCAATTCCCTAATTATCTAAGAATTCCAACTTGCAAAGCTGAAATACTACGGCCTGATTTCATACCAGAGAAGAAATCAGATTATTTTAAGATGGTGAAATCAGAGGGCTTATTGTAAAGAGAGTTAAGTAATTTCATACCAGTAGAAGAAAGGGCAGCTTCAGAAATTGAAATACCACGACATGATTTCACTGAAATACCAGTAGCGACGGCGATGGAGATGCTTGGGGAAGTCGACGACGATGCTTTGGGAAGAAGGGAGAGATTAGAGTAATTGGAAATTTTGGGCTTTTTTATTCTAAGCGGTGAAAATAGGCGGCGAGTGAATTCTAATGGGTTTTAAAAGTGTATTATCCATATTTTACCCATTATTACCCATTTGGTTACTCATTTTTCTAATGAATAATATGGGTAATTATCCATATTTGACCCGCTTTTAAAAAGTCAGTTACTCAACCCATTTTTAATGGGTTGGATTGGATAAATAACCGTTATATTTAACCCATCTTGCCACTCCTACTTGTACCTAACAAATAAATGCAGAGTCTATACTGATATTGTATCATTATTTTGAAATGAATTACTGAGAAAAATGTTTCACATTAATTGAAACGAAGAAAGTTTCCTTTTTTAAATTTTGGTATAACCATCATATATTCGAAATGTACTGACTCAAGTAATCTAAGGATCCTACTTGCCCTACTTTAGGGGTAAGCGCTCCTTGTTGAAATTTGTTCATTCTTCTTTGGCAATTAAAAAGATTTTTTTTGAAATTTTTCACTTTGTCTCCAAAATTAGTGTTTGGCCACGAGATTTAGACTTTCATTTGAAGATCAATTTTGTAACTTTATCGAAAATTTATAAAACTTTAAAAAAAAAAAATTCAAACTTTTCACTTCAGATCACTCACAAAATTTAAAAACAATCTAATATTATATTCATGTCCAAACACAACTTTAATTTCAAATATCATTTTTATTTATTTTCAAAATTTTACAATTCTTATGTCCAAACGCCCACTTAGAGTTTGAAGTAAAAATATCTTATTAAGGATATGCTTAGCTCTCGTTCGTCCATAGATTTTGGCTGATTTTTATTCAAATTTTTTTTGAATTTTTTTTGTTATGGAATCAACAATAACAACAACTCAGTAGAATCCCACTAGTTGTTATGGAATCAACTTTTGGAAAAGATTTTTTTTTTCAAGTTCCCAAAAATTAGTTTAACTCAGTTTTTGGGATGAAAACATTTCTTCTACTCATAAAATTTCAACCTTTTTTATTTTAATAAAATGCATATCCAAATACAAACTTTAACTTTCAAAATTATTTTTCAGCACAGTTTTATTTTTTTTAAGTTTCGATCAAATCTATATCTAAATGCTAGATTATTAAACAATAACTTAGATTAATAATATATATGTCTTTTCAGCTTTAGGGAAAAGTTAAAGAAGAAAAGAAACCACTAGAATCTTCAAGAAACCAGTTGCTTAGCTTTCACAGCAGAATATCTTGGTAATGTCAAAAATAAAATCAGATAGAGACCCCCCCCCACCCCACCCCCACCACCCACCCTCAAAAAAGAGAAACCTCCCTCTCTTTACCTAGTTTTAGATAAAGCCTACTAGATAAGCCCCTCAACATAATCATTGATTTGTCCTACTAAATACAAATCATTACCAATCAAATCATGGATTTGTATGAAGCACGAGACAAAAAGAAGGTTAATTTTTCTTCATTATCCTTATATAATCCATTTCGACGTGGACATCATTAAAATGGATTACTTTATTCTTATATTTACCGTAAGATATCTACGTAACAGGATCGCTATATATAACAATTATTCACTATAAAAGTTAAATTATTTATGAAACTAATTTTTATATTGTATTATAGTATACATTTTCTATAATAATCAACAAATATCGGAACGAATGAGGTACAATTTTTTTTAATTGTATATTCCTTTTCTTTTCCAAAATAACACGTCCTTAATTGTAATATAATAAATAAAATCTACATTGCATTCGTCATGGTGATGATACCGTATTTTAAGTCATCTGAAAATGTTGGAATCTTGAATTATTTTGTAAGTGTGGCTAAATACAAAGCAACTTAATGAATGGATTTATTCAACTAGAAGTTAGATAGTGAGTGTTAACCATATTCAAACAATTTATATATTGACAAAAAATAATTTAGTGTAGAAAAAACCCGACTGAAGTCGCTCGGTGTTAGAAAAAAATATTTTGTAATTTTTTAAGAAACCGATTGAATTCGGTTGTTTTCTTTTGTGGTATCAAAATGGGGATATTATTTTTGCGTCTCGAAAAATTTATTTTTCAAGAAATCGGCAAACTTCTATGAATTTTTCGTTTAAAATAAATTAAAATTAGTATTCAGAAAGACGACCAAAATCAGTCAGTTAAAAAATCAATCAATTTCGGCCAGTAATTTTATTCTTTTAACAAAACCGACCAAAATTGATCGGTTATATTCGCAAAAAATAGTGGTTAAAGAATATAAATAAAATAAAATAAAGTCTAAAACAAAAAAATACCATTGGTCGAATGTATCCTCCCACAATACATATTCGGTCGTCCTTTTTCTTTTGAGTCGAGTGTGGTATTTAATTGACTGATTGCTATCGATCGATTGTTATCGACCGAAGTCGGTCGATTGGCTCTACATATAGGTCGATTTTGTCGATCGTTTTGTGGCACTAGGGTTTCATGAGAGGTAAAAGCTCAGTTGCACTTGTTGATTACATCTAACTAAATATTAATTTTGGTAGTTCAAATTTAAACGGAGAATACTATTGGCTTTTTAAGCTTAATGTAGCTTAAAAGAGGGTGAATGGAAAATAGAGGGGAAAATAAAATATTTGAGTTTCATTTGAGATTCCCTCCTTGATGAAGGGGCAATGTCCCATATTGGAAAAGGAAGAGGTTTTAATAGGTATATAAGCAATTGCTCTTCTTCTAGCTCTTAAAGAGTTGAAAAGAAGGCAAGCCTCGCTCCGTCGTCGTCGTCGCTCGGCTTCGGCTTCAGATTCGGATTCAGATTTGGTCAATTGATTGATTAATTTTTTGGACCAAATTTATTTGTTAATAGTAAATATCAACAAAAGTGTTATTAAAAATCCATTTTAATAACATAATATTAATATTAAATCCAACAATATTAATATTAAATCCAATTCTGTTATTTGTTTTCCGTTTTTTCAGTTTTGTAACTGAAAATTAACCTCCCTCTTCAATTCTCTCGGTTTATTATTGAGTAAATAGCCATTTATGTTAGGACATTTATGCTATGGCCATTTTGCATAAACAACCATTCTGAAGAGTTGCACCTCTTCAATTTTCAGCCCAACATTGACTATAAATACAAGTCCATTCTCCAGATTTTCCATACGAATTTCTGAGTTCTCCTCCTTTCTTCTGCATATTTTTAACTTCAAAGAAAGCAACAATAAGTTTGATTTGCTACCGAACTTTGTGTTCGCTGAAACACTGGGATTTGAAGTACCACTACACTAGTGAGTAATTCGTTCTATCTTGGGAAGAAATAATCCATAACCTTGGGTACTAGGAGGAGATTAATTCCTTAAGGAAACACTGTGAATTCAGTGGGCTCGAATTAACTTTTATTTCGCTTATATTTCTGTTTATGTTATTTTATTTTCTTCAGAATTATTTTACAAATACAATATAATAACAAGCTTAAGGAATTTATTTTATTTTCTGTATTTGTGTTATACTCGCTGTTTCTGGAGAGTAAAACCTTTGTGGTTTTCTACTTTATTGGAGATTAAACTCTACATGATTTTAACGTTTGAGTCATTCTTTTACAGAAATGACAAATGACAACGGGAACCAGACTGTTCCTATGGTGACTGCCAATACATCGACTAGCCGAACAACACCGACATTGGACCGGCGGAAAAACTCAAAAAAAATTCCGGTATTGATTTCAAGCGCTGGCAGCAAAAAATGTTCTTCTACTTGACTACTTTAAGTCTGCAGAAGTTCATCAAGGAAGATGTTCCTGTGATGCCCGATGAAACTCCAGAGATTGAACGCTTTCTCGTGATTGAGATGTGGAAGCATTCTGATTTTTTGTGCAAGAATTAAATTCTTAGCGGACTGGAGGACGATACGTATAACGTCTACAGTGGCGTGGAGACATCAAAAGAACTGTGGATTGTGCTTGAAAGAAAATAAAAAACTGAAGATGTCGGGTTGAAGAAGTTCATTGCCGCAAAGTTTTTGGACTACAAAATGGTAGATAGCAAGTTTGTTATTACCCAAGTCCAGGAATTGAAAGTGATTATTTACAATCTCCTTGCTGAAGGTATAAATCGAACTAATTCTAATGTTGAAAGTAGTAATTTTAGATTTTTACTAACAGAAGTTTCATTGAAGGTCTTGTCATCAATGAAGCATTCCAAGTTGCAACGATGATTGAGAATTTTCCTCCTTTGTGGAAGTACTTCAAAAACTACTTGAAACACAAACACAAGGAGATATCGCTTGAAGATCTCATTGTTCGGTTGAGAATCGAAGAGGACACAAAAGTTGCTGAAAAGAGAGGCCGTGGAAATCCTAAGGAGTGGTGGATTGATTCTGGAGCCACTCGCCATGTTTGTGCTGTTAGGGAAGAGTTTTCTACATATGCTCCTGTTGGACCCGAAGAGACGCTTTCTATGGAAATGCTGCAACGGCTAAATTGAAGGATGTGGGAAGATATTTCTCAAAATGACTTCTGGCAAGGTGGTGACTTTGAACAACGTCCTTCATGTTTCCGAGATTAGGAAGAACTTAATCTCTGCTGGACTTCTTGTTAAAAATGGTTTCAAGTGTATTTTTGTATCCGATAAGGTTGTAATAAGTATGAACGAAATGTTTGTAGGAAATGGTTACCTCACTGAGGGGCTTTTCAAGCTGAATGTCATGGTTGCTAAGAATAATAATAAAATTTCAGCTTCGTCTTACTTACTTGAGTCAAATGTATGGTATATAAGTTTGGGTCATGTTAATTATAAAACCTTGCGAGAAATGATTAATTTGGAAGTATTGCCTAAGTTTGAATGTGACAAATCAAAATGTCAAATATGTGTGGAATCTAAGTATGTTAAACATCCTTATAAGTCAGTTGAAAGGAATTCAAATCCTTTAGACTTAATTCACACAGATATTTGCGGCATGAAGTCAATACCATCTCGCGGTGGAAAGAAGTATTTCATAACTTTTATTGAAGATAGTACTCGATATTGCTATGTTTACTTGCTTAATTGTAAAGATGAAGCAATAGACGCATTCAAGCAATACAAAAATGAAGTTGAAACGCAGCTTAACAAGAAAATCAAAATTATAAGAAGTGATAGGGGTGGTGAATATGAATCTCCTTTTGAAGAAACATGTTTAGAATATGGGATTATTCATCAAACAACGCCCCCTTACACTCCCCAATCCAATGGGATTGCGGGAAAAAAAAATCGTTCATTAAAGGAGATGAAGAACGCATTGTTGATAAGTTCTAGTTTGCCACAGAACTTGTGGGGGGGAAGTTGTTCTTACGGCTAACCGAATAATAAATCGAGTACCCATAGAAAAACACAATCTATTCCATATGAAAAATGGAAAGGAAGGAAGCCCAACTTGAATTATTTTAAAGTGTAGGGGTGTTTGACAAAAGTGCAAGTTCCTAAACTCAAAAGGGTAAAAGTAGGACCTGTTGGCCCAAGAAAGAAAATAGTTTTGAAGATTGACAACGTAACTCCGAGATGAACCAGGTCCATCACAGGTGACATAGACCAGAAGAATTAAAGGCACATGAGATGCACATGCAGGAGATAAATGTATTCTGATAAAATTGAGATATCTTCTGATCGAAAAGACTGCAAAAACGAAATTGGAGAAGGACTCCTTATTCAATAAGAACAAAATCAAAGATAAGGAAGGATTTAGGAGTTGAGTTTGACTAGAACTCTTTCACCATGGAAGAGTTGGATTAGGATTCTAGTTAATTCCTTATCTACTAACTCCTATAAATTGCAGATTGTTCTTATGATATGTAGACGCACAAAAGCAGAAATTTATCAAGAATTGAGAGAAAAATTCGTGAAGAAATTTTGCAAGCAGTTCGAGCCAAATTGGAGAGTGCGAATCTGAAGCTACATACCAGCTAGAAGAACCAGTATCATCTGTTTATCATTGAGTCTGGTTGGTTGTACTAGGCGATTTAATATTGTATCTTTTCAGCTTTCATAGAAGCAATTGTAATAGGTACACATTGTTCACGTTAGAGTTAGCTTGAAATCTGTAGAAATTAGCTAGAGGCTAGTTGATACAAAGAGGATTAGAGTTAGTCCTAGGATTACAAAAGAGTTTATTTTGTAAGTCCGTTTGGCTCAGAGTTTTATTGAAGAGTTTGAGAAAATCCTACTGAAGTGTAGGTCGTTGTTTTTTCACCTTTTGAGCCAGGTGTTTTTCACATAAAAATCTCTGTGTTTTTACTTTACTGCTTTTATTATTCCGCAAACAGCAGTAGTTGGAACACCAAGAAGAACCAGGTTCTTCCAGTTAGACAACACTCGGAAAATTGGGTACTTCACAATTAACTTATATAATTGTGTGGTATTGACGTCTAAAACAACAATTGGTATCAGAGCGGGTTATCCTTGAAAAGTCTAACACCTTAGGAAAAGATCAAGATGAGTGCACCACCTGGGAACTGGGAAGGACAATCAACTATTAGGCCTCCACTCTTCAATGACCAGTATTACTCATGGTGGAAGAATAGGATGGAGGATCACTTAATTGGAGAAGATTATGAACTATGGGACATAGTCACTGACGGTCCTTTATCCACCATGAAGAAGACTGCTGAAGGAGTAGATGTGCCAAAGACTAGAGCTGACTGCACTGCTGAGGATTTGAGAAAGTGGGAGAAAAATGCTAAGGCCAAGAAGTGGCTTGTGTGTGGACTCGGTCCAGATGAGTATAGGAGAATTCAAAGTTGTACTACTGCCAAAGAAATTTGGGACACTTTGCAAATGGCTCATGAAGGAACACCTCAAGTGAAGAGGTCAAGAGGAACTCTATTATATTCTCAATATGAGAATTTCACCATGAAGAAAGAGAGACCATCCAAGAGATGTATACAAGGTTCACTACACTGACCAATGAACTCAAGTCTCTTGGAAGGGTCATTCTTGAAGAAGACAAGGTTGAGAAAATTCTGAAAAGGGTCTTGCCAAACTCTTTGGAAAGCAAAATTTCAGCCATTCAAGAATCTAAGAACATTGCAACTCTTAAGCTGGATGAGCTGATTGGAAATCTCACTACCTATGAACTTAGAAGGAAGACTATGAAGATGGATGGTCCTAAGAAGAAAAGGAGTTTGGCATTCAGAATCACTGAAGAAGCTGATCTGGAGGAGGATGAAATAACCATGATCACAAAGGACTTCAAGAAGTACCTAATGAGAGCAAAGGTTCCTTCAAGAAGTGGAAGCTACAACAAACCAAGGGTTCCTGAAAAACAAACCAATGAGGGGTGTTACAAGTGTGGCAAGACTGATTACCACATCAAAAACTGCCCTCAGTGGAAAATTGAATGGAAGAAGGAAAGATCTGAACGAAAGAACAGGAAGATGGAACAGGTTCAACCTAAGAAAAACAGAACATCAACAAAGGCAATGGTTGCTGCTTGGGGTGAAAGTTCATATGAGGAGTCAGATGATGAAGATGGAGATGAACAATCACTTATGGCAATTGGAGAATCCGATGAGGAATCTGAGGTAAGTATAATTCATCTCAAAGACAAGATTAAATTTTTGTCTAAAGAAACGCTATCTGAGTTACTCCTGGATTTCATTGATGAATCTGAGGATCTAAACAATGAAAAGAAACAACTGTCTAAGGAGTGTGTGATTTTGAAAGCTAAGTGCAAAAATATGGAACTTAGGGCTAGTGAAAGTGAAAAGGAAAATACTACATTGAAGAACAAGGTTCATGCACTTGATACAATTGTCTTAGAACTTAGATCTGAAAATCTGAAATTGAAGTTAGGAACAGGTAAAGAAATAGCTAGTGACAAACAACTCTAACTAGAAAAGGATATAAGAAAGGTAAAAGATGAGCTTTATAAAAAGCATGAACTGGTAAGAACCCTGAAGGAGGACTTGACTAAGGTTAAGCATGAGTTAGACAGAACTTATAAATGGAACAGGTCCTCTGATGCACTTTCATGGCTACAAAAACACCATAGTAGCAACAAAAGAGGACTTGGTTTTGGGAACTCTACACCTAAGTGGGATCCCAAAGGTAAGTACCTCACACTCCCTGAGAACAAGATTTGCACACACTGTGGTAATACTGGTCACTATAAAAGTGAATGCACTGCAAAAGAGAAGGCAAGTCAGAAGAACAAAAATTTTGTTCTAGGGAAAAATAGGCTGCCAAGTTGGGCTAAAAAGAATGTGATTTATCCTTTTGCCTATAGAAAGGGGCCCAAACTAGTTTGGGTTCCTAATACTAACCCCTGATTTCCTTTTGCAGGTTCAAGTGAAGAGGAGCAACCAAATATGGTACATGGATAGTGGTTGCTCAAAGCACATGACAAGAAGCAAGGACCAATTCCTTTCACCTGAGAACCTCAAAGGAGGTAATGTCTCCTTTGGAAATGGGAAGAAAGGTGAGATCATTGAGGTTGATAACAAACAAGATGATGAATAGATTGGACTGACAAGAAACTCAAATGATGAAGCCACATTCCAGCCTGAAGCAGCATCACAGGAAGGAATAGGTGATGGAACATGTCCTTCCACCCAGGGCAACGTGACATGGGGAATTGTCTAGAGGGGAACCGATCCTCAAACCTCGAGGGAACCTGTCCATGAACCTATTCCTCATTAACAAAACCAAGAAGGAACATCCAAAGAAATTGACACTCCTATGCAACATCCAGGAAATTGGATATGGATGAACCCGATTCATCTGTTGATCAGAAGATGTATAGGGGAATGATTATCTCTTTGTTATTTCTCACTGCTAGCAGACCTAACATTGTTTTCAGTGTAGGCCTTTGTGCTGGATTCCAGGAAAATCCAAAAGAGTCTCACTTGACTGCTGTCAAGAGGATCTTGAGATACCAAAAATGCACCACTGACCTTTGTCTATGGTATCCATAAGGTAGTAATTTCAACTTAGTGGGATATGATGATGCTGATTATGTAGCTTTTCTTGTGGATAGAAAGAGCACCTCAGGTATGCCACACTTTATTAGCTCATGTCTTGTGTCTTGGGCCACCAAAAAGGTAAAATTTTGAGGGCTTATATACTGCTGAAACTGAATGTATTGTTGCTGCCTCATGTTGTTCTAAATGTTGGGGATGAAACAACATTGTGGGATTGATCACTATTGAGTTTTGTGCTACTGATAAACAGATTGCTGATATCCTTACAAAAGCACGGAGTAGAGAGCATTTTGAAAGGAACAAGTTACTATTAGGGATGGTTAAGATCACCTGATTGAACCAGTTCAGAATGTACATGAAAAAAGAAGAAGGAAAACTGAAAAAATTGGCTAGAAAATCAGGAATTTGTGTAAATAATCAGATTAACGATTGCTCAGTCTCATACTGTAAAAAGTATACTCGTATGCCATGTTTTGACATGACTCACTGATCACAAATGAAATTTTTTCTATCTTTGCAAATTGAGGCTTGATCAAGAGGATTCTGAAATGATGAACCTGGTTCATCGTGCTGGTTCATCTGAAAGGCGAGGTATGTGTTCTACACTCTGCACACTTTGAAATACTAATAATTAAATCATGAGCAGAACTCTGCCCAAACTCAAAATCTTTTCAAAGCCTATCCATTTGACTTTGAACTAGTTCTGTTTCAACAAGAATCCTCACCAAATTAAAATACCTAGATTCTAGGGAAGCCTTAACCGTTCCCTCCTTTTCAGAACCATTCCCAAATTTCCGATGACTCTTTCAAGTCGGTGACTGAGGGGGAAGAAACTTGGTCTTCTTATTCTGAACATGTAACTTCTGTACATTCTTTGCACCCTCCTTTGCCATCAGATCAACTACTTTGTTCATCTATTTATAGCTATGTTTCACCACCTAATCTTAGGATGATTGACTTGCATTCAAAAATAATTGAGTCAAAGACATTGTTACCCGAATTAAGCATTCTTATTACCTCTGTTGAATTTGTGTTGATTTCTAAGGGGATGAGTCCTCTTTGCTTTGCCATTTGGAATCCCTGAAGCACTGCAAGTAGTTAAACTTGGAGTTTTTTGGCATGAGGCGGACTTCCCATAAATCCGATTACCCAATTACTGCTAGAGTTTCTGAAAACTCCTCCCACACCACCCTTCCCACGATTCCAAAAAGTAGCTCCGTCGGTGTTAAGCTTGTAGTAACCTGTTAATGAGTGAATCCATTTGACCCAAATGGTCTTTTATTTTATGGGTGTTTGGCTAGCTGAGATAGCGATATACTCAATTGCGTTAGCCAATACAATAGAGGTAGGGACACGATACTTTTTGTTGTTGAAGAGGTTGTTATTTTTACTAATTCATAGCTGCTAGAAGCTAGAGGGGAAAAGGTCTTCCCGACTAAGAATGTTGTTGCATGGTTTTCTTCTAAGGGTTGACCAAGTGTTAGACCAGGATCTACTTGACGGTAGGAGGCTGACTTTGGGTTGTTCTGGTGCTTTGGTAGGTTAGTTGCTGCCAAAATGATTCTGCATTAGGGTACTCAAAGAAGAAGTGGGCAGAGGTATTAATAGCATTAGGGAAGAAGCACCACATTGGGTTACAATGAACCCCGATTTTTCTGGAGACAGGCCTATGTGGGAAGCCTTCAATGGTATAAGAGCCATATGGGGGTTTTGATCTTGTTAGGGGCCTTCAATTTCCAAATCCACATGTAGCTATTGTTTTCTCTTCCACTTTCTGGAGAATTTTGTTAGTAAGGAGGATATAGGCTGATTTTAGTGCAGAAGAGGCCATTGTTAGTTTGCCCCAAATCATTTTGTAACCCTTTATGGGATTGAATGGAATGAAGGTAGTTGAGATAAGGTCTGTGGTGTTAGGAAAGATGCTCAAGGATATGGAAGAGGTGTCCCAAGTCCCATTATTATAAATGGTAGCTACTTTGGCTGAATGGTCAGTTCGTGTAAGAGAGCCCTCAATCATATTCCTGATTGGTGGGTGGTTGGGTATCGATGAGTCATTTATGAAGCTAACTCTGTCACCTTTGTGCACCACCCATTTTATGATTTTTCTGCAGGTGTCCCAACTTTTTAAAATACATTGTTGTTAAAGGATATAGCTTTTTATGGGGTGGGGGTGGGAGTGGGTGGTGGACTCAACTACATTGTTTCCAAATCAGAGTCTTCGCCTATAGAGAGGATGTGTTATGAAAGAGTATCCATGCAAGGCATGAGTGAATAACTTTGTTTTTAAAATCAGCTTTTTATACTCCCAACCCTCCCTGGTTTTTATTCTTGGTACAGTGACCCAACCTAGTAGGTGTATTTTCTTCTTGTTGGGTGTAGTACCCCAGATGAAGTTCCTTCGAATTTTATCAATTTATTTTGTGAATGTTTTAGGGGAGCTTGATGAATTGAATCACATGGCTTGGTATGTTATTCAAGGAGGCTTTGTCTAGGGTAGTTTTCCCAGTCATGTTAAGGAAGCTTGTCTTCCATCCAACCAGTTTGGAGTGCATGTTGTTAATGATGAATTTGACGTCACTATTAACTGACCGCACAAATTTTATATGAGGCTTGGAAGGATAAGTTGGCAGAGTTAGCCTCCATTCGGTGGGGTTGGCAGTTAACAAAGAAGAAGACCCTTGACTTTGTGAGGTTAATTTTTGGCCTGAAGCCTAAAGAAAAGAATTTAAAGTATTGATTGTGGAGCAAATTTGGGTCAGTCATGTAAAATAATATTAGGTCATCAGCAAAGAACAGATGAGAGATATCTGGGCCATACCTGTTGATGCCAATTGGGCATCACTCCTTAGTCTGAACAACTCTATCAATTAGCGTAGAAAGTCTTTCCATACACATGATGAACATATAAGGGGATTGATGGTCTCCTTGTCTTATGTCTCTTGATGGTTTGAAAAGAGAGGTTCGGTTTCCATTAACCTGAATTGATATGGAGAATGAGCTTACATAGGACAAGATGAGGTTGATAATGTTAGTGGGGAAGCTGAAAGCATGGAGAGTGTCCCTGATAAAGGACCACTCAATCTTGTCAAAAGATTTTTCCAGGTCAATCTTTAGGATCATGTGAGGTTAGTTGCCTCTCATTTTCCCAAAGTAGGTAATGTATTCCTGGAAAATAATAACATTATCAGAAGCTCTCACGTTGGACAGAAAGCTGGCCTAACTGGGACCAATTATATGGTTAGGTAGGGCTTGATTTTATTCACTAGGATTTTGGTCATAGTTCAGTGTTGCAGAGACCTATGGGTCGGAAAATTTTGAGCATGAATGCCTAGGGATATTTTGGTATGAGGTATAAGAGAGCCTCATTCATTTTTTGGGGTGCATTTTTTTGGATGCGAAGAAATCTTTGCAGAACTGGATAACAACTTTCCCCATAATGTGCCAGTATTTTTGGTAAAATAAAGGGGGATATCCATCAGGCCCTGGAGATTTAAAGGGCTTGAAGGAGATATTGCTCTTTTGATCTCATTGTCTCTAAGAGGTAGTGCCAGATTGGCCTTTTGAATTGTGGACAGTGTATGACTCTGTGAGTTGTACTAGAGGTAGGGATGGGAGATTGGGTGTGTAAAGAGGTGTAGAAAGTACCGAAGAATCTAGTAATGGATTATTTGATTTCATGGGGCTCATGTTGCCAATTACCAGCCTTATCTTTGAGCGAGAGAATTCTATTTCTCCTCATTCTATTTAGAGAAGAAGTGTGAAAAACTCTGGTATCGACATCACCATCAGAGAGTCAGTTAATTTTTTATTTCAACTTCTGGAAATCGTCTTTATTTTTGAGGATTGAGTCTAATTCCTCTAATAAGGTATTTTCTATATTCATGAGGAATTGACTAAACTGGCCGTTTGGAGATATTTGGATACCATCAATCCTGCTAACAATCTCGTCTTCTTGTGGAATATGTTACCAAAAGTGTGCTTGTTTCAATTAGTGACATTAGTTCTGAACCTTTGAGATGAGGTAAGTAAGGTGGAGTTTAGTGGGAAGGAGTCCTGAATGAGGTTAGGGAAAGCAAGGTGACTACACCACATGGACTCAAATCTGAAAAGCCTTATGTTAATATTTTGGGGGCCATTTTTTAACTTAACTAGAAGGGGACAGTGATTAGAGTGGGTCCTAGGTAAATGGGTTACTGAGGCTCAAGAAAATTCAGAAACCCAATAGTTATTAGCAAAACACCTATCAATTCCTTCTAGGATTAAGTTTGTCCTGTTCCTATATCTCTTGTTTGTCCAGGTATATTCACTACCTTTCTAACCTATGTCGACTAATCTACACTGGTTAATGCTGTTTCAGAATAAGTTGCTTCTGCTTGTGTTAATGCAGTTTCCATCAAAGTTGTCTCTTGCTTTTAAAACTTCATTAAAATCCCCACCTACAAACCAACTACCATTTATGCTATTTGAAATATCTATTAGATTTCCCCAAAGGATTTTTCTATCATCTAGATTATTACTTGCATAAATAGCAAAGAATAACCAATGGGGTGGGGGTGGAGGGTTAGAGGGTAGTACCTTGACCATTGCATGGGTACCTTGGGGTATGATTGATACCTCATCCACCTATATGATATTCTCTTTCCATATGATGACGATGCCTCCAGAGTGACCCACTGCTGGGAACTGGATATGTATATCATATTGCAGTTCATCTGTTAGCTTCTTGTGGTCTGCCACATTTGTCTCTAGCAATACTAATATGGATGGCTTGTGGATTATGATCATCTCTGAGCAGTGTCTCCTAAACTTCACGTTGTTTTCCCCTCTAACATTCCATATGATACAGTTTATTAGAGGGTTGTGGTTTGTTTGGGGAGCCACTGTCGGTGCCTTTTCCTTCCCCTGGATAGGCATCATTTCCTTCCTCCTTGTTGCTGGTATCTGTGATCTCATCACTAGAGTCAATGTCAACAATGGTTTCAACACTCCCCTGCTTTGATGAAAACCTAGGCTCAATCCACATCTGGCAAGTGTTTTGGGCGGAGCAGTATTAGGGTCTTGTTATAGTCCACACTGAATTCTGCTTCCATCCACAGGGAATCTGTCCTCAGTGCAAAATAGGAGCTCTGATTTTCCACCTCCTATTTGGCTTTCTGTCCTTTTAATATCTCTAGCGCTTTGTTATCTCCCTCGAAATATTCCCTAGTGGTGGTGATTGTTGTTTCTCTGGTGCTAAAGACGAAGGTTCTTGCTGAGACCATTGTTCTATCACTGAGAACTATGGTGTCGCCGTTGGGTCTGATCTTGCTAGGCCTGGAAAGAAGTGGATTGAGTTGAAGATTTGTTGCATAAGGTTGTGCATTGATGGAGCATCGTTGGTTGGCTGCGGTGGGTTGAAGCTTCTTTGTGGAATCATCGATTGCTAGAGTTGGGTTCCATATATCGCAAACCCCTGTTTAGAGCATCCATTCTTACCCTCGCTAGATGAGTCCGGTTTTGGATGATACAGGTGATTGGCTAATTTCCCTGCCAAATATTGTAGCAAAAACCCTGACCCTGGAGTGCCAGTTTCAGCCAAGACGCCGGTGTGTGGTCTAGTGGCGGTGAGGTGGAAGTCCAGACGATCGAGGGTTTGGTAGGTTAGTTTTCTTTGGTTTTCCCTTTTTTATACTGGTATTAATTAGGGGGGTTTGGGGTTAATTAAAAGTCATCACTGGTATTAGAGTTAAATCATCACCCGTATTTTGGGGTTTGAAAAATGTGTCTAATACCTGAAATATTTAATTAAATATGTATCTTGTTGAGTTGATGAAAAATGTCAAATCACCCGAGCTTTGTTGGTTTCTCGGATACGACACTTGAGTATCCATGGAGGGACTTTTTGTAGGATTGTTTGGTATGGGTGATGTAGCTCCGTAGGGGCGTCATTGGTAATGTGGTTCTCCAAGTCGATATGGACCCCTATTACGAAAATGGTGATTGGGGTCTGGGTGGGTCGTTCTTTGTTGACTTGACAGGCCCCCACTTGTTCCACATGTTGCTCTATTTTCTCGGGGGAGGGGGGGGGGGTGCATTTGAACTAGTCCTTTTGAATTTGTAGGTCTCTTTTCTTTGCTGAGAATTTGGTCTTCACTTGCTGGGCCCGCTTTCCTCTTTGTGCTTGTGTTGGGCTATTCCCGCATGGGGTTTTCCCAGGTAGGCTGGCTCGTTGAGAGAGGGTTATTCTTCCTTGGACCGTGATTTGTGTTGGTAGGGCGTTCAAAATTGACCTGTATGTAGTCCTTTTGAATTTGTAGGTCTCTTTTCTTTGCTGAGAATTTGGTCTTCACTTGCTGGGCCCGCTTTCCTCTTTGTGCTTGTGTTGGGCTATTCCCGCATGGGGTTTTCCCAGGTAGGCTGGCTCGTTGAGAGAGGGTTATTCTTCCTTGGACCGTGATTTGTGTTGGTAGGGCGTTCAAAATTGACCTGTATGGGGTCCTTTTGAATTTGTAGGTCTCTTTTCTTTGCTGAGAATTTGGTCTTCACTTGCTGGGCCCGCTTTCCTCTTTCTGCTTGTGTTGGGCTGTTCCCGCATGGGGTTTTCCCAGGTAGGCTGGCTCTTTGAGAGAGGGTTATTCTTTCTTGGACCGTGATTTGTGTTGGTAGGGCGTTCAAAATTGACCTGTATGGGGTTAGTCTTAGAGTTGTATCGAAATGTCTTAGTTTCAAGAAACTTAGTGGACCCTGCATCGAACATTTTGACTTGGATAGCCCTAGTTGGGGTGGAGTTTTTTTTATTTTTTCCTGTGGCGGAGAGTGTCCCTAATTCCTTCTTCTGGGGAAAATAATTGTTTTCCATTCCTCTCCCGCATCGGCATTGACTATTGAAAAGGAGCTTTCAGGTTGGTCCTGGGTTGGAGAAGGGGACTTTTGCCCGTGAGTCCACGATTTTAGGGTGTGTCCTATCCTTCCACAACCTGTGCATAGGATACTTTCCCCTTCGTATACCACCGCTTGTTTGTGATCCCCAATAGTGATGGATGTTTCTACTGGTATTTCTAGTGGTACTTGTATATAAATTCGCGTGTAAATGCCCCTTAATGTAGCCGATGTGCACGTATCAATTTTGAGTAGTTTTCCTAGCTTCGTCCCGACCTTCTCAACTAGCTCTTTGTCATAAAATTCTGTTGGTAATTGTAGCAACCGCACCCATATAGAAGTAAACGATTGTGTTGCTTCTTGTGGAACAAATTTTGGTTCCACCTTCTGAATGAGAGATATTTTTCAGATAGGAACCATGGTCCTTCGTGTAATACCTTTATCAAATTCTCCTCCTTTCCAAATTTGACTATAAAGAAATCCCATGCTAAGTCAATCAAGATTAACTCTTCGGAAGGGTTCCATAGGTCAATTAGTTTGGATTGGAGGAGATGATGTGGCATTCTTCTACCGAAGATATTGATAATAACTGAGAAACTCCATAGTTCATATAAGTGATGATGTTTTAACTTCAATACCATACAAGAAGGGGGGGGGGGGGGGGGGGGGGGGGGGGGGGGGGGGGGGGGGGGGGGGGGGTTATTTGTGTGGTGTCCAACTTTTCGCATGAACTGATTATAGAATGACCTAGTTCTTCTGAGTGTTACTTAACCTACTATTACTAAAATAGTAAATGCGGAAAGTAAAGAACACAAGTATTTTATGTGAAAAACACCCGACTCAAAAGGTGAAAAATCATGACCTACTTCTCAGTAGGATTTTCCCAAACACTCCACTAAATCACTGAGCCAAAACTACATTTACAAAACAATTTGTAAACCTAAGGATTAACACTAATCCCATTGTGGCAAACAACCTCAAACTGTTGCGATAATTTCAAGCTAACTCTAACTTGAATACTCTGAGTACCTATTACAATTGCTTCTAGATAAAGCTGAAAGGTACAATATGAAAGCACCTACTACAATTGAACTAGAATAAAAGACAGACACTTGGAACTGGTTCTTCTATCTGGTTCATGTAAGAATTGCTTAAAAATGCCTTGCTATTTTGCTCTCAACTCACGTTTAACTTCAGCTTTTGTGCATGCCTGTAAAATGAGAACATCCTACAATATATAGAGTTAGGAAATCAAGAAACAATAGGAAATCAAGAAACACTAGATTTCTAATGCTACTCTTCCTTGGTAGAAGAGTTCTAGTTGTTCTCAACTTCTAACTCCTACTTTATCTTGGATGGTGTTCTTTTTGAGTAAGGTGTCCTTCTCCTTATCAATTATGCAACCTTTTCGATCAGGAGATATCAAATATACCAAGTTAATCTTATCTCCTTCATGTGCATCCCATATGCTCGAATCTGTCTGTGTCTGTGTACATAGGGGATGGACTTGGTTCATGCCTGAGCTTCCTTTGTCAATCTTCAATTGGGCCAACAAATTTCCCCTTTTTGATGATGACAAACTCTATGATTTTCATAAGCTTAGGCCCTGTTTCAACTTAGCTCAACATCAACACAATGTTAGAACCATTTTACCTTTTTATCACTTATCATCAAGAACCAAGTATTAGGTTATAAACATCACTGCTCAAAGTATAAGCACAACCTTCTCCCCCCCCCCCCCCCCCCCCCCCCCCCCCCCCCCCCCGGGCATCATCGAAAAGTTGCATAAACAAGTAAGATAACCAGATTTGAAAAATTACTCATGGCCATTGGGGATACTTCAAATGCAATCATGGATTAGTCATCACATATCAAGCCAAGGATATTAACCATCAATGAAATATAAACAAACAGTTAGAGCAAAAGACATTGAATTTCATTGATGATTGATAAGATCTTACCACAAAGCATAAGAAGAAATAAAAACATTGGAAACATGAGCAAAAGCAACAAAAAAAATCCTGAACTGGTCACTGGTTGATCTACACTAGGCTAAGAGGCTTAAGGCTGGGAAGGACCAGGTGCTTGGTTTTTGTCTTGGAGTAGTTTCAACATATCCTGAAGAATGCCATCATTCTTCTCTTTTTCGTTTTCTAGCTCAGTTATGAGAGAATCCCTCTCAGTCTCCACCTCTGCCAACCTCTTCTTCAGCCTATCAATGCAACATCCATAACCCCACTTTCTTGCACCAAGGCTCGCACTTTGCTATTCATTGGTACCTTATTGGATGAACCAGGTTCTTTAGGAGTGGTTTGGACTTCATAGTCACAAGCAGTCATAGTATTTTTCCCAAAATGACCCTTTCTTGTACCAACCTCCCACTTCTTCATAGGCACCTTGAAATGTGCAAGTACAACTATGAGAATAAAGCCGCAAGGTATGGAATGAGTCTTGGTGACATTTAGAACCCTATCAAGAAGCTGGATTATAAACCCAGGCCAATTAATCTGCACCGCTGTCCAAAAATTCCATGAGGACCAAGTCCATGAATGTGGAAATGTGTCTCCTTTCCTGCCTTGGCAGCACACATTTATTGACAAATTCGAACATCACTTTGTGGGGTGGCTTCATTTCACTTTTGTAGACAGCCTTGGGTTAAGTTCCTCTTCATGGTCACTGAATTTTCTAGTAATGGCAAGGGTAGTAGGAAGATTTTCTAGGTTTGGACACTTGAGCTTCTTATAGTCATTGTACCCTTTAGCAGGTACCCCCCGAATCTCTCCCAGTTCCTTCGCATCAAAAGATACTTTTACTCCTTTCACCACACTGGCGATTCTTCCATCTTTTATCTCACAATTGGCCATAAACTCTACAATTTAATTTCTGGCTCGCTTTCCATCCATCTGAAGGACCATGTCCTTCCAGCCTTACAATTGTAACTTTTCTAAAAGCACCACCATTCCTTCCTCCTCCAAGTACCTGAGGAGTATGCCTTTCAAAATAGTCCTCTTGCCAAACTTGGCCATCTTGTCTTTCTCAGCGTCAGAATCTTCTTCTTCCTCTCCACTCCATCCTTCTTCCTCCCTAATTTTCACTTTTCTTGATGTCACAACAGACCTTGTTCTTTTTGCCAAAGTGGATGGTTCAGCACACATTGACTGTGAAACAGACATCTTAATGGAAGTCTTAGCTTTCTTGGCTTTAGGAGCAGAACCTCCACTTCTTCTGTCTCATCTTCATCTCAAAGGACCAGGTCCATTTCATCAAAGTCAACAGGCTCACCTATCTTCTTAGTTCCCTTAGCAACTACTGTTCTTCTACTCTCTTCTAAGGCTTTCTCCAGTTCTGCCTCATTCTGCATTTTTCTGGCTTCTTGTGGCTTTTCCTCTTGTAGGAGGAATTTTAATAGTGACAGAAGGGGAAACCTTCCTTTTCTTGTTTTCCCTAGCAGTGCCAGGGTTTTATTCTTTGAATTTTCTTTCTTCTTTGGATTATAACTCTCAGTCACTCTTTTCAGTAGGTCTGCAAGGGTTTCATGTTCTGATGGATCAGGTTCATCTACATTTTCCCCAAGTTGAACCACCCTTTCATCATCTTTGCTAGATCCACTTCCCCTTGTTTTCTTCACAGTTTAGCAAATTTCTTACTTAACTCATTTCAAATTCACTCCCCATTAGTTTAGCAAATTCTTAACTTAACTTATCAGTGGTTGCTCCAAAGATTATATCGTCAACATATATCTGAACTACCAAGAGATCTTTACCTTTTTCTTTCAAGAACAAAGATTATCAATTTTACCTCTCTTATAGTCATGCTCAAGCAAATTTTTTGATAATCTTTCATACCATTCTCTTGGAGCCTGCTTGAACCCATAAAGTACCTTGTAAAGTTTGTATACATGATCAGGACATTCCCTACTTTCAAGCCCCGGAGGTTGCTTGACAAACACTTCTTATTTTAAATAGCCATTGAGAAAGGCACTCTTGACATTTATCTGATGGAGAGTGATTTCATATAAGCAGCAAAGGCTATGAGGAGTCTTATTACTTCCAACCTTGAAACTGGAGCAAAGGTTTCATCATAGTCTATGCCTTCCTCTTGACTATATCCTTGAACCACCAATCTTGCCTTGTTCTTTGTAACTGTTCCATCTTCATCAAGTTTGTTTCTCAAGACCTATTTTTTTGTCAACTACTGATCTGTCCTTGGGTCTTGGTACTATATGCCAAACTAGACTTATTTCAAATTAGTTGAGTTAATCTTGCATTGCATTTACCCAGTCTGCATCCTGCAAAGCCTCAACAAGATTTTTAGGTTCAATGAGAGATAAAAAATCATCAAAAGCACAAAGATTTTTTAATGAAGATCTGGTTTTGATTCCAGAGGATGGATCAGTAATTATGTTCTCAATGGGATGGGAACTTTGATACTTGTAAGATTTCACAACCAGATGGTTTCCCCTTAATTTTCCTTCAATGTTTCGTTGTTGAGGAACAGGTTCATGGACAGGTTCCCTTGAGGTTTGAGGATAATTTCCTCTTTGTTCTATTCCCCCCTGTCATGTTGCCCTGGGTGCAAGGACCTGTTCCATCGCCTGTTCCTTCCTTTAGTGCAGCTTCCATCTGGGCTGTGGTTTTATTTGAGTTTCTTACCAACCCAATTGCTTCATCATCATGTTCCTGCCTCTAAGAAAGAATGTTATTTTCATCAAAAACCACATGAATACTTTTTTCTACACACATAGTTCTTTTACTATAGACCTTATAAGCTTTGCTATGTGAAGAATATCCCCAGAATACTCTCTCATCACTTTCGGTATCAAACTTACCTAGGGAGTCTTTACCATTATTGTGCACAAAGCATTTGCATCCAAATGCCCTAAGATGGGATATGTTTGGTTTCTCCCTTTAAGTAACTCATAGGGAGTCTTCTCTACAAGAAGTCTAGCCATGCACCTATTTATGATGTAGCATGCAATGTTTACAGCTTCTGCCCAGAAGTTATGGGGCAGTTTACTAGAAAGAAGCATAGTCCTAGCCATATTTTCAAGTGTCCTATTCTTTCTTTCAACTACTCCATTTTGTTGTGGAGTCCTAGGAGCAGAGAAATTATGATATATGCCATGCTCATCACAAAATTCAGCATTTTCAAATTCAGTTCCATGATCAGACCTAATTGATGCAAGTTGATTACCTAGTTGTTTCTAAGTTTTTCTAACAAAAAAAGTAAACATGTCAAATGCTTCATCTTTAGATGTTAAAAATAATGCCCAAGTAAAGCTAGAGTAATCATCAACAAGCACCATAATATATCTTTTACCACCTCTGCTTAATGTTCTCATCGGACCACAGAGATCCATATGGACCAGTTCCATCGTCCTGGTGGTGCTTACCATTTTCTTGCATTTAAAAGAGGATCTTACTTGCTTCCCTCTTGAACAAGCCTCACAAACTTCATCTTCCTTGAACTTGATGTTAGGAAACCCTATCACCAGGTCCTTGGAGACTAATTTGTTGAGTTGACTCAGACTGGCACATACAAGTCTCTTGTGCCAAAGAAGGGGATCATTATCCAACACACTTAAGCGAGTGAGTTCATTTTCTGAAAGTATGGACATCTATCTATCTATCTATCTATCTCTCTCTCTCTATATATATATATATTGTTCACTCTTTTCCCTGCAAAACAATCTTGTCTGTGGTATGATTAATCATAAAACATTTGGTAGAGGTGAATGCTACCATGTTACCTCTATCACACAATTGTGATACACTTATTAGACTATATTTTAGGCAATCTATCAAGTATTCATTCTCAATAGAGTGAGAATCAATCTTTCCTACCTTTCCAAACCCAATGATCTCACCTTTATTTCCATTTCCAAAGAATACATTACCTTCTTTGAGGTCCTCAAGTGAAAGGAATTGGTTCTTGATTCCTTATTCTAGGGAACATAATTGTTTTCGATTCCTCTCCCTCATCGACATTGACTATTGAAAAGGAGCTTTCAGGTTAGTCCTGGATTGGAGGAGGGGACTTTTGTCTGTGAGTACACGATTTTAGGGTGTGTCATGTCCTTCCACAACCTGTGCATAGGATATTTTCCCCTTCGTATACCACCGTTTGTTTGTGATCCCCAATAGTGATGGATGTTTCTACTGGTGTTTCCAGTGGTACTTGTATATAAATTCGCGTGTAAATGCCCCTTAATGTAGACGATGTGCACGTATCAATTTTGAGTAGTTTTCCTAGCTTCGTCCCGACCTTCTCAACTATCTCTTTGTCGTAAAATTCTGTTGGTAATTGTAGCAACCGCACCCATATAGAAGTAAACGATAGTGTTGCCTCTTGTGGGACAAACTTTGGTTTCACCTTCTGAATGAGAGATAGTTTTCAGATAGGAGCCATGGTCCTTCATGTAATATCTTTATCAAATTCTCCTCCTTTCCAAATTTGACTATAAAGAAATCCCATCCAAAGTCAATCAAGATTAACTCTTCGGAAGGGTTCCATATGTCAATTAGTTTGGATTGGAGGAGATGATGTGGCATTCTTCTACCGAAGATATTGATAATAACTGAGAAACGCCATAGTTCATATAAGTGATGATGTTTTAACTTCAATACCATACAAGAATGGAGGTTGATTTGTGTGGTATCTAACTTTTCGCATGGACTGAATATGAAATGACCTGGTTCTTCTAAGTGTTACTTAACCTACTATTACTGAAATAGTAAATGCGGAAAGTAAAGAACACAAGTATTTTATGTGGAAAATACCCGACTCAAAAGGTGAAAAATCACGACCTACTTCTTAGTAGGATTTTCTTAAACACTCCACTAAATCACTGAGCCAAAACTGCATTTACAAAATACTTTGTAAACCTAAGGATTAACACTAATCCCATTGTGGAAAACAACCTCAAACTGTTGCGACAATTTCAAGCTAACTCTAACTTGAATACTCTGAGTACCTATTACAACTGCTTCTAGATAAAGCTGAAAGGTACAATATGAAAGCACCTACTACAATTGAACTAGAATAAAAGACAGACACTTGGAACTGGTTCTTCTATCTAGTTCATGTAACTTCATGTTCGCACACTTGAATCACACAAGAATTGCTTGCAAAATGCCTTGCTATTTTGCTCTGAACTCACGTTTAACTTCAGCTTTTCTGCGTGCATGTAGAATGAGAATGTCCTGCAATATATAGAGTTAGGAAATCATGAAATAACTAGAGTTCTAATGCTACTCTTCCTTGTTGGAAGAGTTCAAGTTGTTTTCAACTTCTAACTTTTTCCTTATCTTGGATAATGTTCTCTTTGAGTAAGGAGTCCTTCTCCTTATCAATTATGCAACCTTTTAGATCATGAGATATCAAATATACCAAGTTAAGCTTATCTTATTCACGTGCATCCCATATGCTTGAATCTGCCTGTGTCTGTGTACATAAGGAATGTACCTGATTCATGCATGAGCTTGCTTTGTCAATCTTCAAAAAAAACCTTCACTTGGGCCAATAAGCGGGTTTTATCATCTTGGGAGAGGATGATTGGGCCTACATTTTCCTTGCCCTTTTCATCTTTTTCTGTTGTGCCAAGCTCATTTGCGTAATATTCAATTTGAGTTGTGTCTTTCTTGTCTAGTAGCATTTCTTTATAGGAATGCACTGGGTTAGCATCTTCATCCATGGTGTTAATGTTTGGTGGTTCCGGAGGTATGTTGGGTGGTTTGGTTTGGTTGTATTCTCCGTTCTACGGGTAGTGAGATGTGAGAGTTTCTCACACTAAAAAAACGGAGGAGTCGGTAAATATAATAATAATAATTCCCCTAAAATACTTGCTAGTTATATTTAGTAACTAAATGCAAGCATTTCATTTAAAAAAGAAAAAAGAAAAGAAAATACAGCAGCATTTCGAGTTGACTGCTATTTGTTTCTGGTTGGTATACATTCCCTTTCTAGTGAAGATAAATACGCGTTGACAAGACAAATTCTAATGCTAAACAAGTAGCGGCCACAAGCAGAGAATACAATTGACTATGTTCAAATTATTTACTTTTTAATTTCTGAATTGTTTCTATTTCTGTTTTATAATTAATTATATCTTTTACAGTATTAAAATGAAGTATCCAAATCTGAAAAAGTCAATTTCAGTTGGTGGGAGTCTAGTTACAGCCACCTCACATTTGCCATTAGTGGTGCGATTCATGCAATATGGTCTCTTCTACTTCCCTTATCAAGTATAACTTTTAATTTCTTGTTTTTTGGTTTCCCACTCGATATGCGATACTTGTATTGGAGCCCAGATATATCCTAATTCGCGTCACATAGGGTCTCATTCGGGTAAGAACGCTCTCTACTAATTCCATACCCAAAACTCGAACCTGAAATTTTTGATTAAAGAAAAAGTAGCCCATCCGCACACCACATCCTTTGGTGATTTTTAATTTCATGTTAAAACTAAATAAAGTACATGCATTATCTTGGATAGGATTTAAGATGGGATGGTGCTGATAGATCAAATATATAAACAAGTGATTTGGTAATGTCTTTTTTTTTTTTTTTTTCCTTTTGTCATACCATTTCTTCAAAGGATGTACTAATCTCTCTGTCCCAATTTAGATGAACCTGCTTTAGTGAGCATAAAATCTATGGAGTAAAGGAACTTTTTTTTCAAAAATTATGGTCTAAAATAAACTATAGAAATTTGTGCGGCTAGAAATCATCTCATGAAGGGTAAAAAAAAAATTACAATTAAATTTTTATTAAATATAGAAAGGTGTTATTCTTTATGAGACAGACAAAAATGAAATGAGCAGAATCACATAAATTGGGACGGAGAAAATATTGTCCACAACGGTAGGTCCCGACCGAACTTAAATTATGTGAATTAGTCTAAGTAAACGAAGACACTATTTAATAGGGATGAGGGGTCCTAAATTTTTTAGCCTATAGAGTTATCCCGTGCAACATAAATAATATTTCGTAACTCCCCAAGACGGGGGTGTTACTCATATTATTCAACGGGCACAGACTATCATCTCCTGCTACCCCATTACTATCTTTGAATTTTTACCTTAAGCGCTTCAGTTGATTCTAACTTGTGTCCTATGCGTGCACTACCCGTCCCTTACCTAAGGTTCTGGAGACAATGCGACTTCTATTTACGATAGTTCTAGACCAGGCCTAAGTTGCTCAAAATTGTAAAATACTAGGCGGCAAGCAAAACAGTTAGAACTTTCAAATAAGGACAGATATGGGCTCAAGTTAACCTCCACATATAAACAACAAATGCACGCAACTGATTTAGCAGTCTTTATTAATCGTAGAATCCTGTAAGTAGGATATCTATGTGATGTTGAACAAGCAAGCAATAGTATGTAGAATCGATTTCTTAACGCAGAGTGTTAGGACCTACAAATGAATTTAACTTATATCTCTGATAGTGTAAAGATTTAGATGTAATTTATGTATATATGTTGACAATATAAAAATTAGTATATACAATTTATACATAACATATAATATATGTTCTATGCTTTGTTTTCTAGTATATAATGTTACTTATTATGAGTCGTTATTTATAATTATCTTTTAGGTAATTTGATAGTATAATTTTTTTATTATCAATTTAAAAGTTAAATTCAAATTATAATATTTTTATTGAGAGGATTATAAGGGGGAGGGAGAGATATGGTCGCAATTCTTCAATATTTAAGTCACTTTTTTTCATCAGATATTCAATACTCGCTTTAAGACCCAACTAATCCGACTAATACTTACTAGTTATCAAATTATAATTATTTATTTATTTATTTCTTCAAATATTATTATCACTTACGAAAAATCTTGCATACTTGGACGAACCCTTTATTGACCATGAAAATAAATACACGTTGACATACAAATTCTAATGATAATCAAGTAGCTATAAGCAGAGAACATACTTATCAATATTCAAATAATTTATTTTTACCTGACTTGGTCCTATAATACTATGATTATATCTAATTAAAATGCAGTTTCCAAATCTGAAAAGGTCAAATTTTAGTTGGTGGGAGTCAAATTACAGACAACCTAATTCAGTAATTAGTGGACAGATTCGACTAATGTTTCTGTAATATTTGGAATTGACTAAATTCTATGAGTTGGTGCTAGTAGCCAAGAAAACCAGGAATTATAATATATATATATATATATATATATATAATTTTTTTTCTCTCTCTTAAGGAATATATTAAATAAAGATTCTTTACGCAAACAATATATATGTAGTATTATGTTGCTTGCCCAACTTTCTTGTCTATTAAATTCATTTTCACGAGTTGATTACTTTTGCTTAATAGTATTTATTTTGGAAGAAATTTAAAAATAGCCATATGTATAAGTGATAATTGAAAAATAGCCACAATTTTAAAAGTAATCGAAATTTAGTCACTTTTTTTGTAAAGATAAATCTGAATAAAAAACAGTATTCAAAATTCGGAAAGTGTTCCAGTATAATATACCGATCCAGCATAATATGCTGAAAGTTCATACACAGATGCTCCACTCTCAAATATATTATGCTGGAACTTTCGATATGATCTCTTCTCTAGTTTCCTTATCCATTAAAAAAAAAATTAATGTTTGTGTAATATGTGGAATTGACTAAATTCTATGAGTTGGTGCTAGTAGCCAAGAAAATCCGGAATTATATACTCCTTCTGTTTCAATTTATGTGCACCTATTTTTTTTTAGCCCGTGTAAAAAAGAATGACCTTTTTCCTTATTTTAAAAATAATTTATCTTTATGCAATGATTTATAGCCACATAAAATATATGTGTCTCATTTTATACCACAAATTCAAAAGTTTTCTCTCTTTTATCAAATTTCATGCCCAGTCAAATGAATTCATATAAATTAAAACGGAGGGAATAATATTTTTTTCTCTCTCTCTAAGGAATATATTAAATAAATTGAATTTAACTTGTATTAATTGAGGAAAGATTTGGTTACTCCAACTTACATGAAGATTCTTTACACAAACAATATAATGTGTAGTATTATGTTGCATGCCCAATTTTCTTGTCTATTAAATTCATTTTTTCATGGGTTGATTACTTTTACTTAATAGTAATTTTTTGACACGATCGATATATAGATGTTGAACTCATTTTGAATTATGAATTATAATTTTTTTTTAAGAGGATAAGAGGGTGCGAGAGTCGAAGTCAATATGTGGGCGAAACTACGAGGGCATAGGATTCATCCAAATTCGTTTATCGAAAATTATATTGTATATATAAAGTCAAAATATACTGTGTAATTTGCCACAAGAAGAGCTTATATTAAGAGTCAAAATTGAGTGGTACACAACATCATTTGATGTATATGTTTTATCTTCTCACCAACCCCTATTTTTCCTATTATTTCAATTTTCAACTTTATTTTTTCTGCTAAATTTTTCCTCCAATTATAAAATGCCAAATGGATGAAAGCTTTTCTTGACAAAAGCTTATCCACAAGGACCTATTTTGTCAACTTTCTTGCTTTCCATCTGTCCATCTTGTCCTCCTTTATTTTTCGTCTCTTCTATTGCACTTTCTCTATTGTTTGTTATCATTTTGGGAATAAAAATATTAAGAGAAAAAATCGTACTGTATAGTCGCTCCAAAAAATAATAATTGTAAAATATATATTATATATATATATATATATTTATGCATAAATTGTGTATAATTTTTGTATATATGACTGACAAATATAACTATTTTTTCGTCGACTGATCAATTTTGTAAATAATATAAACAATATACAACTTGTGAGTATTAACGTGTCATGAGATTTTTATGGTTATAAAATTATATTATAAAGAATAAAATAGATATTATTTCCAAATATTAAAAATTAATATCACATAAAAATGACGACTAAATATTTCCCATTATTTTTTTCTTAACCCACTTATATTCATCTTATCCTGCCTTAGCTTGTTATGTTAAATTTCTTGATATCTTTTTTCAACTTAAATATCTTTTCATTTATTTTTTACACTCAATTGTTATGCCCTAACTCCGTTAACAATCACCTACCCCGTTCCGTTAACAATTCTGTTTGTTAGGGTTATCGACGTGGATATCATTAAATAGTTTTATATTATATATATTATATTCCTTTTTCTCCTTGAATGACACATCATAAATTTTAATAATTAAAAAATGAAATGAATTGTTCGCATACGTCATGGTGACACAATATTTGAAGCTATCCTAAGAGTATCAGAATCTTTGATTATGTCATAGCAATGACTAAACAACATTAGCAACTTATAATCAGTTAATTCAGATTTCAGAAATTAAATAGTAACAGTTAACAATAATACAAATTAAATTTTATTTATAATTTTTAAAAGAGAATTGGCCCTTGCCATTTGGACATTTGGAGTTGGTGGAGTCAAACAAAGTTTCTATAAATATATTCCATTATATTAAAGCCTATGTTATATCCATTTGCCAAATAACGGCCTAAGAAAAACATATTATAATTTTCGAGGTTCATTATCAGTCGCGGAGCCACCTTATAAGAAAGGGTGTCAAATGATAATCCTTCATGGGGAAAATACACTGTGTATCTAGGTAAAGAATAAATTATATGTAAATATACTATGTATTGACTTCATTTAATTTCCTGTTATGTTTACTTTTATAAATTTTGACACCTCTTAACGAAGTTTCTGGCTCCGTCACTATTCATTATCCACAAGCTTTTACGATGTGGACATCATTGAATTATTTTTCTTTTTTTTCCCTGAGCGACACGTCATGAATATTAATAAATAAATAAAAATTAAATGAACTATTCTTGTTCGTCATGGTGATGATATTTTAATTTTTTCCTTTAATGACACTCCAATGTCATAATATGTCCGGTCGACCTAAGGGCCGTTTGTCCGTAAGAATTATTTTATTTTATTTTCGAAAAGTTTTTTTTCTTTTTCGGAATCAGTGTTTGTCAATAAAAAATTTAAATTTTTCTTGAAGTTGAATTTTGAAATTTTTCGAAAGTTTAAGAAACCCCAACAAGTCGTTTTTCAAAATTCACTTTAAAATTCAAATCACTCACAAAAATTTAAAAACAGCTTCATATTGTATTCATATCCAAACAAAATTCTAATTTTTAAATATTTTATTTTATTTTCTTTTCACTTTTTTTTTCGAATTACTTTTATAATTCTTATGTCCAAACGCCCACTAAGAAATATAAATTGAAACGTGGGTGCTAAGAGTATTGGAATCTTGATTATTTCATAACGATGGCTAAATGCAAATAGCAACTTAATGGGTTTTTATTGAAACACAAAGGTTAGACCACCCGAATTTCACAGTGAAGTGATAAATATTCATTCATTCTTAACTAAAGGTATCATATTTGAGTTTTGGACTCGTCTATATTAAGGAGCGCTTTACATCCCAAAATAACACTTGCCAACGCAAATTCGAATTAAGCTCCAAAGCGAGTACCGGCGGAAAAACTCCAAAAAAGAAAAGATTATTAGAAAGATTAGGTGGTCACTGTTAAAAATACAACAACAAGAACCCTATGTAATTTCACAAGTGTGATTTAGGAAAGATAGGATGTATGTAACTTTATCTTTGTCCAAAAAGGACAGAAAAATTATTTTCGATAGATCCTCGGTTAATGATTATTTGCAAATAAAAAGAAACATGAGTTAATAGTAACGTTAGTTGAACTCTCCGTCAAAGGAAAAAGAGAAAAGAAAACGTTAGTTGAACATTTGTACTTGTACTCAAGGGGGTATTTCCTCGTTATTGGCCCTTGCCATTTGGCAATTTTTGGGTTGGTAGGTCAACAAAAGTTTCTATAAATTCATTCCTATGGCAAACAACTCCTCAGAGGATTTCAAAAATTTGAACCCTCTATTATTAATAGCAAAATAACATTCAAAAAAACTTTAGAGCAATTTCCATGGCTTCTTCTTCTACTACTTCATTTATTTACATAGTTCTTTTGTTAATTGCATCATTTGGACTTGTTATTGGATGTTATGAATCTATAATTAGTTTCGGCGATTCGTTAGCCGATACCGGAAATCTCATTCGACTCTCGAAATCCAATAATCACGTTGCTTCTTCCGTGCCTCCTTATGGTGAAACGTTCTTTCATCATCCTACCGGTCGATTCTCCGATGGACGTCTCGTTATAGATTTTATCGGTACGTATAAATAATATCTTTATTTTTATCTTTTACATGACCTAAATTATGCAACTATATTTATTTTTATGTATGTGTGAGTGTGTGTGCGCGCCTTATATAAAAATACTTATATATTGAAGAAGACATCTCATGTCCCATTTTTTACGGAATACAGATATATACGTGAAAATTATAGAATTTCAATAAAAACTTTAGATTTCTGAATGCTTGAAAATACCCTCTGTACATCTACAACGTAAGGGTAAGACTGCATACGCACTAGCTAACTTTTTCAGACGTCATTTGTGGGAATACACTGGATATGTTGTTGTTTTTGCCGTAGATTCTGAATACTTTGGTTTTAATTATATGTTATATGATTTGCAGCTGAGAGTATGGGATTGCCACTAATACCACCATATGCTGGTGTTATGAAAAACATGACAAGTAACAGAAATTCAATAAGAGGAGTAAATTTTGCAGTAGCAGGAGCTACAGCAGTTGATATATCTTTTTTGGAGAAAAGAGGAGTCAAGAATCCAGCCACAAATGTGTCCTTAGGAACTGAATTGGAATGGTTCAAACAAATGTTGCCAATTTTGTGCAATTCTCCTACAAGTAAGTCCCCACAACATCATGGATTTATTCATCTTATTTTGAGTTCCTACTTTTGCTTTTTATTTTTTACTATTCTTAGTCGGTATACAAGGGTGAGCCGAGGGTCTATCGGAAACACCCTCTCTACCTCTTCAGGTAAGGGTAAGATCTGCATACACACTACTCTCTCCAGGCCCTACTTGTAGGATTATATTGGGTTTGTTGTTGTTGTTGTAGTCGGTATATAGGGGCGAAGCTACACTCTAGTAATTAATGGTGGTCAATTGACTGCGTATATGGTAAAATATTAGGTTTTATAAAGATATATAACATATACTGAATGTTCTTTGTTAGCGAATTTTTTTTATAATTATTTTAAGTTTCAACATCCTTGGAAAAATTCCTGGCTCCGCCACTATCGATATATATAAATTATATACAATTATACATATATTATGTATGTATTATACATATGTGATACATCCGTTGACTACTTTTACATTAAAGGTTGGTTGGGGCTATTTAGGCTAATTCTTCTTTTATATTTATTCACTTTTTTTTTTTTAATGACAAACCCCCAAGTGTACCAAACATAGAAGAAAAATATGTCATTTTCGTATCAAAGACGCAAAAAATAGGAGGAAAAGAAATTCTAGGCATGCAAGTAAAAAAAATAATAAGATTGATATAACCCTAAGTTAAGGATTACCTCTTATTCTTGTTATAAGCAACCCATGATTGCATGTACACTCAAAAGATATACACCAATTTATTTATTTCTCTGTACTCAAATTNGTCGATTTAAAAATTCCTTATTCAGATTATTACTTTTTTCTTTGTTGGTAGAAATCCACTGATTGTCCAGTTCATTAGGGAGCGTTTTTTGGAGTGACAATAGGGGTATCCTTCTTTTTATCATTTTCCAAAAAGTTGATAAACTTGGCGGGTATGTAAAAGATATTCTTTGTTTTCCATCACTTTTACATGTGTCAAAAAAATATTGTGACATTTCCGTTCTTACGGCCTGTTCAAATCGATTATTCTTTATGTAGCGAAATGGTCGATTCCATTGATTATAATTGAAAAGAAGACTCAAAAGAGGTTGTTGAAACCAGAAGAGGTCTTTATTTTCATTTTTTTAATCAAGCAGTTGTAATTTAAAAATTTCTGGATTCCCGGTTTTTGAAACTTATAGTGTTAAACGCATCATAACATTAATTTGTTTAACTATAAAAGTTTACTATTAAGAATAAAATAAAATAAAAAAAGTTAAATTATTTCTTGGTTTAATATAATGTCATTTTCTCATTCAAATTAATAAAAAATATTTTCATTATTTTAGGAGTAGAAGGAGCAGTCACCATCCTCTAAAATCACCCACTCAAGAGAGGGACCAACCCCTACAATTCTAGCCTTCCATTTACTTAATGGGAAAAAGTATATAATAAGAAAAGACAATGAAAAGGAGTAGTTGAGAAATTGATTCAATAATAAGTTAAAGCTTTTAAATAAGGAAAGTGGTTGATTAAATGTATAGTTAGAAGTAACTACAAATTAAAGATAAAATGACTTTTGTCAATAAACATTGAAATATAGTCGTACCTAGCTAGGTGGGCGTGGTAGGTAAGTAAAGGGACAGGCAGATTCATTATTTTCACTTTGCGCGCTCAGACTCGAAATTCTATCACATTAATCTCGTCTAATCTATTGAGTTCAAAATTTACGATGTTTACTTATTTAGCGAGTTTTTAACACGATAGATGCTCATAATTTATATGAACCTGTAGCTTCTTCACTAGATTCGCTCATGGTTAATCATAGATGAAGTGTTCTATGCACTAACGATATAAATATTTACAAAATCAAGTTAATTTAAAAGTTAATAGCATGTAATTTAATGTGATAATATTTTCTGTTACTTTTGTATTTGGGATTAGCCTTCCCTTCACCAACCACTAATTAAAGTAACCAGATTTTATCAAAGAAAAATAATTATTTGAGTCCTATGATGAAACGTAATTACTTGAAATAGATAGATAATATATAGTGGGGACATCATGTTATATTCTAAGGTCCCGTTTGGATATTGTTTGAATTGAGTTTAGAAGAAAAAATATACATGATTTTTGCGCAAGAAAAAAGTATAAGCATAAGATGAAAAAATATTTAAAAAAAAAAAGTTGACACGCAATAATGAGGAGGAAAAATAAATGACTTACTCTTTAAAAACTGATAAAAAGGAGGGATAAGGGAATAAATTTTGAAAAGCTTGTGAAGAAGGGCAACCCAGTGTACTAAGCTCCCGTTATGTGCGAAGTCCGGGGAAGGGCCGGACTATAAGGGTCTATTGTATGTAGCCTTACCCTACATTGCTGCAAGAGGTTGTTTCTATGGCTCGAGCCCGTGACAATAACTTTACCAATTACGTCAAGGCTCCCCTTCTTTGAAAAGCTTGTGAAATTTTTGATTTTATAAATGTTTGATTTATTTCTAAAAATCTTCTGTGTTCAGACTTTAGATGACACGTATACTGAATTGGACCTCCACAATATATTAATTTTGATTAGATACCAAAGAAAAGAAAACATAAGACAAGTGACAAAGCAACTAACTTTATAAAACATCATATAGAAAAGAAAAGAGAGCATAAGATAAAATGATAAAGAAACTAAATTTCATCATCACCAATTTGAAATAAAATTTAAGTTATATTTATTTATATATATATATATATTGACAGTATAAAAATTTTCTTATAGTGTATTTGACTTGTTATAAAGATTGCTTCTTTTACTTAAGGTTATAAATTACTACTATTATATATATATATATATATATAAAAATTAATTGCCTCTTAAATGAAGTGTTGGTATAAATTATTACGTCAATGCATAAAACTTATACTCTTTGAAATATTAATCAGGTTGCAGGGAGTTTCTTGGAAATTCACTAGTTCTAATGGGGGAAATTGGAGGCAATGATTATAATCATCCATTTTCTCAAGGAAGGCAGAGGGAAGAAGTTCAGACATATGTGCCTGAAGTTGTTAAAGCCATTGGCCTAGCCATTCATGTAAGAATCAATTATTATTTTGAGATTTTTATACAAATAATTGGTCAAATTTACTATTTTTCCTAATCGGTATACATAAATAATACATTAATTATACAGGTTATTACACATATTATATATCCGCCTGCTATTTTTTTAGTTTAAGCAATTAGGTAGAGACGACTATTTCAGTTAATTCTTCTATTATTTTTATCAACTCATATTACTATACTAAAAACATTTTCTTAATCAGGGGCTAAGTCAATGTATAAGTTACGGGTTCGGTCGAATCCAGTAACTTTGGTTCAAAATCCATTGAATATATGAAATTTTTTAGTTTTCAACCTAGTTACTTAAAATGATTAAAATCCCGACCCCATAAACTTCAAATTCTGACTCCGTCGATCTGTGTTCTTAATCTAGTTTGTTGATTATGTTGCAGGAACTAATTGAACTTGGAGCTCAAACACTTATTGTTCCTGGAAATTTACCAATTGGATGTTCAGCTTCTTATTTAACTACTTTTCAAAACTCAAATAAAAATGAATATGATTCTGAAACTGGTTGCATAAATTGGTTAAATAATTTTGCTGAATATCATAACCAATTACTTCAAGAAGAAATTCATCGCATTCGTGAGCTTCATCCTCAAGCCAACATAATCTATGCTGATTACTACAATGCAGCCATGCAAATTTACAAATCTCCAAAAAAATTTGGTACGTAAAATCTACTTATTTACATCATCATATCATTATAGAAGTAACTGATATACATTGATAGTATAAAATTTTCTTACACTAGCAATACATTTAACATATTATAGTAGGTTATCTTACTAATGGAATCAGAGGCGGACGCACATGTTAAGTCGAAGGGTTACCGGTACCTGAAAAGTTCGGGAAAAACTTTATATATACTTATATATGTCTTCAAAAAATAGTCAGATATTTAACATAGGCCCCCGTACCAATTATTATGAGCTTTGACAAATTTATATTGAGTATCATGGTACCCCGCAATCACTGAATCCTGGTTCCGCCTCTTACTGAAATAGGCGGGATTTCTGATGGACGAATCCGTTGGAACGACGACTTAAAAAATTTGGGATTTCAGTGCATCTAAAATTCGCATTTTTACTGCATGTCCTATGTATTTTTCGGGTTACTTATTTCATTTATTTTGGCCGGCTATCTGAATTATCTTTTAAATGATCAGATAATATAAGTTTTTATTTACGCTGTTAGCATATAGAAGTTAAAATCCATCATCATTTCCCTAACTTTCTGGAAACATAACTCGGGAAGTGCATTAATAAATTTATTTATACTATTAGTATATAGAAGTTAAACTCTGTCGTTATTTCCCGAACTTTCTAGAAACATCAATTTGGAAGTTCATTAACAAAATATTTTTAATATTGATGTAGGTTTTACAAACACTATTGTAGCATGTTGTGGAGGAGGAGGTCCATACAATTATGATTCATTGACAAATTGTGGTTCACCACCATCAAATGTTTGTCAAAACCCTTCTTCATATGTTAGTTGGGATGGTATACATTTGACAGAGGCAGCATATAAATTGATAGCCAAAGGTTTATTACAAGGTCCATATACAATTCCTAGAATAAATGAACTTTGTTCTTTTGATGAGGGAAAATCAGACCAGTAGCAGCATACTATGGTCTAACGGCGATCGCAACGTTTTAATTCTGGATCTGCCTCTGTACAGGAAATTTGTATATAACTGTCCAATATTGTAACATACAATACACCAACTTTAGCTTTCATTTGGTGGAGAATTAGCACAATTACAAGTTTGAAAGTAGTCATGATGTATTTATTTTTGATATGTAAATCTAGATTTCATTAAGTTTATATTTATTAATTTATTAGGCTGAGCCCCAAATCAAACGTGTTTTGTGGTGGTTGCATACAGTTCAATTGAGTAATGGACAATATTTTCTGATGGTGTGTGATCAGAGACGAATTTATTATTTGAAGTATATCGGTTCAAAATTATTAGCCTTTATAAATCTGATTTTTGAAGTATATATATATATATAATTAATTAATTTTTAAGACAAATATGAAGTTTATAGCAAAATTATTTGGTTCGATCGAACCCGTAGCAAACTTTTGGTATAATATCATGATGATCAAAATTGAAATTTGTCTTTAGGGGACTATAATCACAATTATTTCATTTGAACACTAATCCATTTGTTTGCAATTAATTGAAGTATTAATTTGCAGATAAGCTCTTGGTATAATTTCAAGGAAAAAGTGTTTTATTCTAGCTTGTACTTAAGCAAACACTAATCAGTATCCGACAATATATCATCATAGCTAATCCAAAAGAAGAAAAAAAATACCGACAAAGTAGTATCTTTGTAGTTACAGTATTTTACAATTTGTTCATCAAACTAAAGTAATTTATATTTTGTTTATCATTTCGTAAAATTGCATGGGCTAGCCAGTTTTCGGACTGGTTATTCAAAAATAATCAGCATTTGCCAAGTTATTGAAAAATAGCCATTATTTTGCTGCAACAGAGACCGACCCAACATAATATACTGGAGTTCGGTGCACCTGTGTATGAACTTCCAGCATATTATGCTAGAACTCCAACACGCGTAAAGTTCCAACATAATATACTGGAGTTCGGTGCACCTGTGTATGAACTTCCAGCATATTATGCTAGAACTCCAACACGCGTAAAGTTCCAACATAATATACTGGAGATTCGAGCACCTGTGAATGAACTCCCAGCATATTATACTGGACCGATATACTTTGCCGGAATTCCAGTATATTATGTTGGAGTTCTAGTATACTTATGCTGGAACTCCATTATATTATGCTGGAGTATTTTCCGGATTTTAAACAGTATTTTCGGTCAGATTTATCTTTACATAAAAAGTGACTAAATTTCGATTACTTTTAAAAGTGTGACTATTTTTGAATGACCACTTGTAAATCTGGCTATTTTTTAATTTCTCCCTATCATTCCTACTTTAAAGCATTGGGCAAGTGGTGATTACCCAAAAAGAACAAAAAAGTGTTGGGCTGCAACAAAGATGATGAGAGAGTAGGCCCAAGGTTGGCCCAAGTTATTCTTTTTGTTTTAAAAGAAAATCTAAATAGTAAACTTTCGCAAATATATATTTTCAACTTATGAGACATACTTTGTCTATTGGTTCGTTAAAAATAATAATATATTTTTATATTTGAATTTTTTTTATGCTTAAGGAGGAGCCTTTTATAGTCACATAAATGTTACTAGCCGCATAAAGTTTTTATCCGTTAAGCTTTTAAGATCACAGGTCTCAAAATTCCTCTTTCTTTTCTTCTTAAACTCCGTATCGAGTCAAACTACGCCACATAAATTAAAACCAAGAGAATACTTGACTCTTTTCTTTTTCTTTTTTTAAATTAAAGCCAATCACCCACGCTTTCACCTCATGCCGTGTTAGGGGGTTTGTCCTTGAACACCTACCTTGTTTATTATTAACAAAATAACAACATATTACAATCATTAATATTTTGCATGCTCATGAGGCAACCAATTACTTGGTCCGCATGTTTTGCTGCTTTCATTTATCTTCCTATACTATATGTATGACATCCTTTGCTTTTTTCCGTGTTTGATTAAAAGATTTCTTGCTTAATTACCAGCTCATCAAATTAACTTAATAGACCAAGCATATTGTGCCATTGACTAGATCGTCATTCATTTATAAGTAAACCAAAGTATGTGAGATAATTTGCATGCGTCCATACATTCAGAGACAAAGCCAAAATTTTTAGTTTATGAGTTTTGGACCATAATTCTTCTTATATTCAATAATTTTTAATATAAATATAAGGATTGAGTCAAAGCTACTGGCTTCTGCCGAATCCGAAGAAACTATATGGTTGATTCCACCCCTCCATATATCATATAACCCCACCGATGGTGAAGTCACATGGTCACAAGGGTGGTTAACTAACCACCCTTCGTCGAAAAATTATACTGTGTATTTTGTTTTTAAAGAATTACAAGTAGCATTCAAAGGTCATGGGCATTAGTAATATACGAATCATACTAAAAGACTTTATTAGGTTTTTTTTTTTTAAAAAAAACGGTGTGAATAGGAAATGGAAGAGGCACCTTTCATTGTCTATAAAATTTAGAGGTTTGGTCATTTTTCAAGATGGAAAATCTAAAAACTTCTCCCCTCTTTTATACATGGCTACATTATTTTCCAAATAAATATAAGTGTCAAGCGTGATTTACTCTGTTTGTTGAGTTCGCGGGAAGTTCTGTAATTTGTAGTGCCGCTATCACAAAATAGGTATTTCGTTTTATCCTGGGAGGAATTAATCCATTACCTTGGGCAACAGTGAGGGGATTAAATTCCTTAAAAACACACAAGCAACTTGAGGCTCAAAATTATTTTATATTTTATTTATTGAACTATCGTTTTTTCTTCTCCGATTTTCTGATTTTGAATACAGAATACTAACAATCTTAAGGAATTTAATATACTTTATTTTCTGTGGTCGTCTTAACATCTATTTGTGACTGTTACGCACTTGACAACTGCATGAGTAATGATCATAGTAAAGTACTCGTTCCTTTTAAGGCATAATACAGAGAAGACACCATTGCCCCCTCGAGTCATTGGTGTAGAATGAGGAAAAGAGAACAGAAGACAACGTTTTACAAAAAACATAGTCGCTTCATGAGTTGCCAGCGATGGCTTCTTTGAATTAGTGCCAAAATTATTTTTTGGAAACAATTATTTTGATAGAAATAGTAAATATTTGTTCATATAATGGAGGAATTGGTAAATTGGTGGGGAAAACCAGGTGTCCTTTGGACAAGTTCCCTTCAAGAAACTAAGACTTGGATTAGGCTTACACTAATACTCTGAAAGTATTTTTGAGATCATGCTTGTATATATACTTGTTTGATTAGAGTAAGAGATCAAACTATTTAAGTATTATAATGGTTTAGTTGGAAAATCATTTGAAGAGATAAAATCCTCGTGATTTTCTACTCTTATTTTGGAGACTAAATCTTCGTGATTTTCTACTCCTGCTTCGAGTTAAAATTTGCGTGATTTTTTACTCGTTCATTGAGATTAAAGTCTTCGTGGCTTTCTACTCTTTTTTCGGAAATTAAAGTCTAAGTAACTTTATACTCGTTTTAGAGATTAAAATCTGTGATTTTCTACTCTAATTTATTATTTAGTTTGAAGATTAAAAACTTCATGGTCTATTAAATTTGATTGTGTCACAAATTACTAGGTTTGAAGATTAAAAACTTCACCGTTTATTAATTCTGAATGTGTCAGATTGACTGTAAGATTAAAAACTTCATCATTTATTAATTATGGCTCTGTCGTGACACAAACAACAGTTCTTGTGGTTGGCTATACAGAGTAAAAGGAGCGGTGAATGTGAATCTCCTTTTGAAGAAATATGTTTGAAATAAGGTATTATTCATCAAACAATAGCCCCTTAATCACTGCAATCTAATGGAATTGCAGAAAGAAAGAATAAAACGTTAAAGGAGATGATGAATGTCTTGTTGATAAGTTCTGGTTTACCCTAGAACTTGTGGGCAGAAAGTTATTTTTATAGATAACCGTATACTCAGTCGAGTTCCTCATAGCAAGACGCAACCAGTCCATATGAAAAATAGAATGGAAGGAAGCCCAACTTAAATATTTTAAAGTATGGGGGTATTTAACTAAAGTGCAAGTTCCTAAACCCAAAAGGGTAAAGATCGGACCAAAAATTATTGATTGCTTTTTCATAGAATATGCAACAAATAGTAAAGCATAAAATTTTTTGGTTCAGAAATCAGAAAACCCGACATTCATATTAATACAGTAATGGACAAATAATGCTAAACCTTTGAGAATATTTATCCGTACAAAAAGGGATGTGAGTCATCTACTGAAAAATCTAAGCGACCTGCGGAATAATTAAAGGGAAGTAAACCTAATGAGGTGAATCCAAGATGTAGTAAGCGTCAAAGAACAACTACTTCCTTTGAACTATATTTCTAACATTCTTGTTAGAAAATAAGCCTGAAACATTTAAAGAAACAATATGTTGCTCGAAAGCACAATGTTGGAAAGAGGCGGTCTATTATAAAAAGGAATCCATATTAAGTAATCATAGTTGGGAAAATGGTTGATCTTTCTCCAGAAAATAAATCTTTGGGTTCTAAGTGTATTTTCATAAGGAAAATGAAAGTTGATGGTACTATTGACAAATAGTAGGCAAGATTAATTGCCAAATGATTTAGACAATGAGAATGTCTTGACTATTTGACATATACTCGTCGATTACGAATATTGCGTACATATGAATGTTAGTAGCATTGGCTACATTATACAGTCTTGAAATACATCAAATGGATGTGAAGACACCCTTTTTAAATTGTTATTTGGAGGAAGAAATTCACATGGAACAACCAATGATTGGTGCTTCCTGAAAAAGAAAAGAAGGTGTGCAGACGTGTTAAGTCTCTTTATGGACTAAAATAAGCACCCAAATAATGACATGCGAAATTTGACCAAATAATATTGTCAAATGATTTCAAAATTAATGAGTGTAAACAAATGTGTTTACACTAAGAATACTCCAAGTTATATAGTCAAATGTGGGGGGTGTTTAGCTTATGCATGACAAAAGCTAATGTTAGACATAATGTCTATATTATTTAGAAGAACTTTGCTATGGCAGTTAGCAAATTCATTACTTGTTCAATCTTAGTGATGACTTGTTGATGAAACTGCCAATTCGAAGTTGTCCACGTGCTTTTCCAGAAAGGATTTATTCTTTCTTGAACATTTACGAAAGGGAGTCACCTGGACGGTTGTTTCTTTTCATGAAAGATGTGTTTGCATGTTTTGTATAAACATGAATCTTCATGACCGAATGTATTAATACGTTGGTTTATAATAAGGTGAACCAACCGATAAACATGACCAAAATCCATAACAAGTTAGATTTGTTTCATGAATGAAAGTTCTATAATTTGCATATCATATAGACGTATGAATAAATAGCATACAAATGCTTGAATATGACTGAGTGATTGTGAAATGTGTGATATATTAAAAGGTTGTGGCCACAACTGATGCCAATCATTCCAACTGTTGTTTTAATATACTATTGATATATTAAGTGTAGTCAATAATAGAATATGCAATAGAAAGTCGAGACGTATTAGTCTACGACATAAGAAAGTTCGCATTGAACGGTCATGACAATAAAATGATTTTTGGGATATTTGAAATATATCCATGACTATTAATTGCACTATAATAAATCATGCAGTTATTGAGGGGTATAATTATGCAAATTGGATCACCGGATCAAACTAAACTAGATCCACAAGTGGATATAGTTTTACAATCAGTGGAGGAGCAGTGTCTTGAAAATCGTCCAAAAAACGTGCATTGTCGCTCTACGATGGAGGTTGAGTTTATAGCATAGACAAGTCCGGTGAAGCAGTTCAATAGATCCAGAATCTTTTGATGAAATTCCATCTTAGCCTAAAATATTGGCGTCTATGTGCATACATTGCGATGGTCAAGCGACAATAGGAAGGGCTGGAAGCGTTATGTATAACGAAAAATCTCGTTATATACGAAGAAGACATATAACCGTTAGACAACTACTCTCTAAAGGAACTATCATAATTGACTACGTGAAGTCAGGCGATAATGTGTTGGATCCATTTACAAAAGGCCTAACTAGAGAGGTAGTTGAGAGATCATCGAAGGGGTATGGCCGAGGACAAGTCATTGTGGAGGTAACTCTACCTAGAAGACTGGAGATCCCAAGATTTAGGTTTAAGTAGATCAAACAAAGTCATTAATGATGGTTCAACATTGTCAAATAAAATTTGGTCAATTCTCTTGATGAGACAATGTTCAGTACTAAGGAAAAACGTTAAGGCTTTTTAATGATTTCTAAATTTGATATGGGGTATATCAATTATTGTTTCTACGGGATAACACATTTAGAAATCACCTATGTGTGAAATGTAAGTCGGTTTAAGGAGAATTCTGTAAAGCCAGTTCTCTATGCACTTATAAGTCAGGCGGTGTTCATGACTGAAACGAATACAACAATGAGAACCAAAGACGGTAAAAATTGATTGTGTGACTTGTGGTTGTCTAGGTATACACCAAAGTTCGATGGTTCAAAGATATTAAATCTACCGATTGACCGAGATATCCGACATAAGTTCACTATGGAAAGTTCAAAGGAAAACCTACTTATCCAGATGCGATTAATCCTTACTTGCGAATCACACAAGTTTTTGCATGTTTTTATGCATATTACCACTACTCATTCATGTGGGGGATTGTTAGGATTTTTTTAAAGGGTGTGAATGGGAAATGAAAGAAGCACCTTTTGGGTGGCACCTCTCCATCTCACCTTTCATTGTCTATAAATTTAGAGGCTTGGCCTCATTTTTCAAGATGGAAAATATGAAAACTTCTCCCCTCTTTTGTACATGGTTGCATTTTTCCAAATATATATAAGTGTCAAGTGTGATTTGCCCCGTTTGTTGAGTTCGCTGAAGTTCTGTGATTTGTAATGCCGATATCACATAATAGTTATTCTGTTCTATCCTGGAAGAAATTAATCCATAACCTTGGATAACATTAAGGGGATTAAATTCCTTAAAAACACACAAGCAACTTGTGAGCTCGGAATTATTTTATATTTTCTTTATTGAACTAATATTTCTTCTTCTTTAATTTTCTGATTTTGAATACAGATTACTATCAGACTTTACTAACTTGTTTACGAGGCGGTTTTAAACTACCGTAAAGTTACTCTTAAAGTATATTATGAAATTAAGGTCATCCTAGTATTACAATTATTGACTATGAATATTCCAACCCATGTGGTGCCAACATATTCATTAATCAGAGAGTACTACATAAACCGAGTAACTCAAGGATTTAAGTCATATCCATGAGAGTTTGATCTCACTATATCAGTAATGACTAATGAGTGAACAATCAACCTATTAATATTGGAAAATTACAAAAGAAATTTTCCAATGTAATTTATGCTTTGAGGTGTACTTACTTACTTTACTTGTTACCGATAATATTCAATAATTAACCTTTTAAACGTATATGATATTATGAAAACTACTTTAATACAATTTATGTATAAACTCAAGTAACTTATATTAAATTCTATACTTTAGGGACCAGTTAGTTAAACTAGGACAGTTCACTTATGTAGAGGCGGATTCACGATATAAACTCTATGAGTTCAACCTTTAAAGTTCTTAGTATTGAATTCATTATATTCTTAAAGTTATGAGTTCATATCTCAATTTGTTACGATTTTAGTAAATTGTTGCACATAAATTTGTACTCTATGTCGAAATTTATAGATTCAACTGAATCCGTTGGTATAGGGTTACATCCGCCCCTGCACTTACGCGGTTGATTGCCTTTCTACATTAATTATTAATATCTATAATTTCGTCTTTCAACTACTTCAAGTCTATATATTTATGATTTTCATGTTCCCCACCTAACTACTTGTACCATTTATCACCACCACTAAAAAGACTAGCCCTAATTTAATTTATGTAGACCTAATTTTTAAAAGCTTATATCTAACAAAACTAGAAAGAAGTTTTTGCTCTTTGTGCCCTTCTTCAAGAGTGTCCTTTCCCCAGTCTTCTATCGTCACAGAAGAGAAGACTAAGCTAAGACGAATTGCAGTTTGCCCGAGCCCCTTCTTAGTGACTTTGGTCACGAAGGGAAATAGGGCAATAAATAGAGCTTCGGCTTAGAATTAGATTTTCTGTAGTCGGTATTTCAGACTGCTTAGTGACATACTACGTGTATCGTCATGAAAATCATCTTTTTGATTTTCTGTTCCTTTCTGAGCTCAGTTTCACCCAACCAACAATATTATAATGCAATATTTAGCTTTGGTGATTCACTCGCCGATACCGGAAATTTCCTTCTCTCCGGCGCCCTAGCTTTTCCGGTCATCGGAAAACTCCCTTATGGAGAAACTTTTTTCAAACATGCTACTGGCCGATGCTCAGATGGACGATTAATTGTTGACTTCTTTGGTATAGTTTCTTCTATTTTCATTCTTATGTTTATTTAAATGTTAGATTAAAATGTTCGAAACTACTTACTCCAAAGGGATTCAATTTAATTATTACCTCGTCCAAAAATTATACTAGAAAATGTTTTCTGTATTTTTATAAGTTATTGACTCCCTTCACATAAGGAAGCTCTTTTCCTACTTTGGTGGTACATTTGTCCAAAATTATCTTTTAGGTTGCAAATTTAAATCTCAGGTGTAATATTCTTGTATTTATTTTTAATATTATATTAAATATTTTAACTCCACCACTATTTTAAGGCAATGATATTTTGTTAAATTAGGGCAAACTGTCTACCACATCCCTTGAGGTGAAGTTCTTGCTTGGACCCCGCGTAAATACGGTATACTGCCTTATACTTAAATACTATATATAACATAGGGTCTTATATTCTTGAAATCTTAACGTTTTATTGTTCGGCTAAAATTCCTTTTCACCCGCATAGGCATAGCCGTAATTATATGTATAGCTGCTGCTGGTGTATATTCTATGTATAACAAGTGTATATCGTTTACATACTGATTGTAGACATATTATACCGTGATTATACTGGCTAAAATTTGTAAAAGTTAAAGATCAGGGTTATTATTTTGTTATGGGCTTTGTTGGATTGCTGTGTGGTGTCTACGTCGCACCCTTTGAAGTGCGATCCATTCCTAGACCCTGCGTAAATACGAGATACTTTATATATATATATATCATAAGCAAATTTTAGGTCTTACATTCTAGAAATCTTAACATATTTAGTCTGACGGCTAAAAATATTTTCACTTGCCTAGCCATAATCATTTGTAGGCCGCTGGTGTATATTCCCATGTATAAAAGTGTATAGTATGTATACATTATATACATATTATACACATATATATACGGGCTAAAATTTGTAAAAATTAAAGATTAGGGTTATCTTTTTGTTGTGGTCTTTGTTAGGTTGATGTGTAGTATAAAAGATTGCTTTTCAATCTCATATTAAAATTTCTAGTTCCGCAACTAATTTAAAAGTAACGACATTTTATTTTCATTCTACTAAATGTAGCGGAGGCGTATGGATTGCCATTACTTCCACCCTATTTGGCACTGAAAAATGGCGTAAAAGCAGAACATGGAGTGAATTTTGCCATTGCTGGAGCTACTGCAATTGCTGCTGAATATTTCTATAGTAAGAATATAACAATTCTATGGACAAATATTTCATTAACTGACCAGGTGGGTTGGTTTCAGGAAGTGAAGTCCAACATTTGTGCCACGAGAAAAGGTATAGTAATGACAATTATTAATATTTTAATCATGATATGTTTTATTAAATTTAGTATGTGGCGTTTGGTTATTTTTGCAAAAAATTGGACCGGCAAAAAATTGTTTGAGCTTTTGCAGATACCGGTTGTTTTAATATGGTAAAAATTGCACGGGGCGTCCTATTTGGTCATCCTTTTTTAACTTACCTGTTTTGTTTTTGGCTGAATACATACGGAGACACTTAAAGTTGGCATGATCTTTCATTTAGACACCTGAACTCAAGGGTGTTCCTATTGAGCACTTATACTACTCGAAAGTTATTCCAATTGAACACTTTTTGCTGAGTTGGTACATAAAATGAGTTTCACCCGACATAGGCGCGTGAAGACCCAAAAAAAAAATATTTTTATTTATTTTTCTTTTTTATTTCCTTCTTCTCTCTCAAAAACAAAACAGATCTGGACTTTGGATTTTGCACTGATTTCATTAGCTACAAACTGATTAGAAAATGGAGTCATGGAAATCAAGGATAAGAAGAAGAAAAAAACAGATCCAAAAAAGTGTCTAAATCATAGACCAAAATCATTTCATTCTGTTCATCACAGAAACCTATCATGGAGACCAAATGCCTATGCCTTAGCTTAGAAAGCATTTCAATTTCTGTCTCAAATTCTTTCCGACATTGCTGAGATTGAGGATTGGCTCGTTTGATTGCACCAAGTGTGCCATCATCGAGCTCTGCTTTGAAAACCTTACCAAATCCTCCCACTCCAATAACTAAGCTCTCGTCGAAGTTGTTTGTGACTGCTTTAATCTCTGCTAGAGTAAACCGCCTTCCAGATTCCAACTTAAGTGTCTAGTTTAAGTGTCTTAGTGAAAGATCGTGCCAACTTTAGATGTCTCCGTATGTATTACGCCTTTATTTTTCGTTTGCATTCGTACCCATTTTCTTTGTAAAAAATGTTTTAAAAAGACGATTTTGCCCTTCCTTAATGAAAGGTAGATTGCATGACAAAACTTCAGCATGTTTCGGTGTGAAGTTTTAGCAAATGAACTAAATAACTTCAGCATGCATTAGAAAAAAACTCATCAAAAATTACATCCTGCAAGACAAAAACTTTAAGCATGTTCAGTCTGAAGTTTTAGCAAATGAACTAAAAAACTTCAACTTGTTTAGGCTGAAGTTTCAGATAGAACTCATGACAAAATTGTAGACTGCAGAACAAAACTTCAGCATGTTTTGGTATGAAATTTTAGCAAATGAACTAAATAACTCCAGCATGCATTAGCACAAACTCATTAGAAAATTACATACTCCAAGACAAAAACATATGCATGTTTAGTACAAAATTGTAGCAAATGAACAAAAATACTTAAGCATGTTTAGTCTGAAGTGTTAGCAAATGAGCTAAAAAACTTAAGCATGTTTAGTCTGAAGTTTTAGCAAATGAACTAAATAACTTCAGCATGTATTAGCAAAAACTCATTAGAGAACTACATACTGCAAGACAAAAACTTAAGCATGTTTAGTCTAAAGTTTTAGCAAATGAACTAAAAAACTTAAGCATGTTTAGTCTGAAGTTTTAATGAACTAAATAACTTAAGCATGTTTAGTCTGAAGTTTTGGCAAATGAACTAAATAACTTAAGCATGTTTGGTCTGAAGTTTTCGCAAATGAACTAAATAACTTCAGCATGTTTAGAATTCGAATAAAACTCATGACAAAACTGTAGACTGCAGGATAAATAACTTCAGCATGCATTATCATGAAGTTTTAGCTAGCCTCAATGTGAAACAACTTCATGCTATATTAGCATGAAGTTTTAGCTTCAACGTGAAGTAACTTCATACTATATTAGCATGAAGTTTTAGCTTCAACGTGAAGTAACTTCATGCTATATTAACATGAAGTTTTAGCTTCAACGTGAAACAACTTCATGCAAGTGTGATTGTGAAGATGAATCTGAACAAGTTTCTGATTTTTTGATAACCAGTGAGAGGAAAGGAAGAGATCTTTTTTTCACAAATGAGGTTGCAGATCATGCGATTAATGTGTGATGCAGGTTTTATATCTTTCGCCAGGGATGTAATTATCATATTATTACTGATTTTTTATCAGTTGGCTACCAAATCAATAATTTTTAAAAGTATGATAGATTAAAAAGTGGCATAACTATAGGATACGACTACAAATCCCTCTTTAATGTGCCACTTTTAGCGAGCTTTCAAAATCATTTGCTATAAGTTTGAAAAATAAATTATTGTTTTTTATTTGGTAAAAATAGCATAATAAAAAAAGAGTTGAGCTAAAAAATAACACTATAATTTGTAGGATTGCTACACAAATATAGTAGGTCGAAATCACTGTTTATTATTCGTAATCAGCATATATAACTTATACACTGATTAATACACGGTTATGCATATATCATGCATGAATTAAAATATATTATATATCTGCCAATTATTTTTAATTATGTTGTTAGGCGGCAGCTATTTAGATTAATTCTTCATAGTTGTTCTTAATTTTGCTTTGAGTTTTTTTTTTAATTCTTTTTAATTTTGGCCTGCAGATTGTAGAGAATACTTTAAAAAATCACTATTTATAGTGGGAGAGATTGGAGGCAATGACTATAACTACCCATACTTTGTTGGTGGAAGCATTAAACAACTTAAAGCTCTTGTACCAGCAGTAGTTGAAACAATTATTGAAGCAACAAGTGTAAGCTTTCACTCTACTTTCATTATAGATTAAAAAAGTTAATTATAGCCTAAAGCATCCATTTCAACTTTTGTGTATTGGCCTAGTCCATTCCAACCTTAATATTCAACATATGATTGAGGTCTTGACTCGAGTTTGAGCCGTGGAAGCAGCTACTAATTCTTGTGTTAGGATAGATTATTTACATCACATAGTTGGATCCAGGATTTAAAGTTTATGAGTTTCTACAACTTCGAGTTATATATGTATAACATTAACTTGGTTCCCAGTCAAATATTTATAGATACTTAGTGAATTTTTTAATACAAATGTGTTTGAACAAAGTTACTGGGTTCACGGGAACCCATAACGTTAAAGTTGGATCCGCCCCTCGCTACATTACACCCTTAACATTCGATCTTTATCCGGACTTTGTCTGAATACAAGATGTTCTATGTACCGAACTGTCTTTTATAGAATGAGGACTTGACTCACCCAACCTTAATATTTAACTAGTTTTTCTTCATAATTTGCTCTTGATTAGGTATTAATAGGGGAAGGAGCAGTAGAATTGATAGTACCTGGGAATTTGCCAATTGGATGCTCAGCATTGTACTTGACTTTGTTTGGCACTACAAACAAAGCAGCATATGACAAAAATGGATGTCTCATAGCCTACAATGCCTTCTCTAAATATCACAATTCTCAGCTTAAACTCTCCCTTGAGAAATTAAGAGAAGAATATCCTCATGCAAAGATCATATATGCTGATTATTATGGAGCTGCAAAGAGATTGTTTCATGATCTAAAACATTATGGTAAGTTAATTTTATTATGATGAACTTAGATTAATGCTTTTGATAACTTCTTAATTACATCTTTCTAAATTTATATTATGAGTAGTTTAATTTACTGATTATCCTAGTCCGTTTCAAAAATGATGACAATTTTTTAAATTTGAAAATAATTTATTACATATTCTATTTTATCTCTAATTTATTAAATATTTTTAAACTTTCTTTCTTTCTTAAACTTCGTGTCAATCCAAATTTTACCACATCAACTGAAACAGAGGGAATAGGAGATCTTCTAAGTATAAAAGTTACAAAAGTATGATGAAATTTAAAGTGTTTATGTGTCTACATATATACCACTATAGATATTTGGAGCAACGGTAAAGTTGTCTCTGTGTGACCTATAGGTCATGAGTTCGAGCAGTGGAATCAGTCATTAACACTTGTGTTAGGACATGCTGCCTACATCACACCCCTTGAAGTCCCGTTCTTCCCTAAGCTTGGGGTGAACATGAAAATATAATTTGTGCACCGAACTATCCTTTTTTAGTTTAGGTGCTCATTTTGTGTCCATTCAAAATGTCACAGGATTTTCCAATACATTGGTAGCATGTTGTGGAGGTGGAGGTCCTTACAACTTCAACAATTCAGCAAGATGTGGTCATATTGGCTCTAAGACATGTTTGGACTCTTCTAAATTTGCAAATTGGGATGGAATTCACTTAACAGAAGCAGCTTATCACCACATAGCCAAGGGATTGCTCAATGGCTTATTCACTTCTCCACCTCTCACATTTTCTCCCATTAAGCAAATTTAGACTAAGGGTGTGTTTGGTACGAAGAAAAATATTTTCCGAAATATATTTTTTAATTTTCTCATGTTTAGTTGACTTAAATATTTTGGAAAACATTTTTTAATCAACCAATTGGAGGAACATGTTTTCCCTATCAAGAGAAGGGAAAACATTTTCCAAAATTGCTTCTCAACCTTTCCCACCCTATTCTTTACCTTCACCAACCCCCCGCCCCACCTCCATCCCACTCCACCCCACACCCCCACCCTGCCCCCCACCCCGAGAAAAAATATTTTTACTTTTTTTTAATTTGAAAATTTCTGTTTTTTTTCTTGNCCCCCCCCCAATCCCCACCCTGTCCCCCCCTCCCTCCCAACCCAAAGAAAAAAATATTTTTTTAAATATATTTTCAGTTTTACTTTTTTCATCTTTCGGTTTACAGGTTTAAAATTTTACAAGTTCCAAAGATATGAGTTCGGAGGTTTATGTGTTTCGAAGTTTACGGGTTCGAAATTTCGCGGTTTCGGAAGGTTGTTGGTTCGAAAGTTTATGGCTTCATGTTTATTGTATCAAAATTATTTATAAATACTCTTGAGAAAATATTTTCCTTGATTTGCGTACAAAACACCAGAAAATGAATAAAATTACTACTTGTTTTCCAAGAAAATATTTTCTTGGGAAAAATTTTCCTTTATACCAAACACACCCTAACTTAATTCTCATAAAAATTTCTCGCTGCACAGTAGTTAGCAATAAATCCGTTCCTTATCTTATTTAGCAAAGGATTATAAAACAATCTTATTTGCTAGAGCCAAATGTAAAACTTGCTCCATCCATTTTTTTTGTGTAACTAAAATATTTTTTTACCACTAGAAATCTTTACAGCTAAAGAAAAGATAAAAAAAAACCTACATTACTGAACATTGCATTCTCAGTGTTGTAGTAGTCTCCACTCACCTTGCTACTGTAACGACCTGGTCGATCATTTTGAGAGTATGATCCTTGATTCCCTATTTATTGCTCTCTCTATTTCATTTTGTGGTTGCTTGAATTGCTGGGTTGCTTGGTGTCGGGTTTGGGAGAATTTTGGACTGAAATGGGACACATAGTCCCTAAATTGAAAGTCTAAGTCGACGGAGTTGTCCGTAGTTTGACTTGTGTTAAGACGACTATGGAATGGAGTTTCATCGGTTCCAATAGCTTCATATGGTGATTTTGTTTTTAGGAGCGCGTCTGGATGTTGATTTGGAGGTCCGTATGTCATTTCGACGTTAATTGGCGAAAGTTGGAAGATATTTGAAAAGTTTGACCAGGAGTGGACTTTTGATATCGGGGTCAGATTTCGGTTCCCGGAGTTGGAGAAGATTCGTAATATCATTTAGGACATGTAAGCAAAATTTGAGGTCAATCGCACGTGATTTGGTAGGTTCCGGCATCGAGTGTGGAAGTTAGAAGTTCAAAAGTTTATTAGACTTAAATCGATGAGCAATTTGCGGTTTTAGCGTTGTTTGATATGATTTGAAGGTTCAACTAAGACTGTATGATGTTTTACAACTTGTTAGTATAGTTGGTTGAGGTCCCCGGGGCCTCGGGTGTGATTCAGACCTTGTTCGGCGCATTTCGGATCATGTAGAGGTTGCTGAAATATGATGTTTTGGTGTTCTCCTATGCGATCGTGACTTGGCTAACACGATCGCGAAGGGCAATTTGGCATTGGGGAGAAAATATTCTATGTGGTCACTTGAAGTAGGTTGCTATCGCGGAAGGCTGGGCTCCAGTGAACTGCGTACGCGTGCACGTGGTCACATTCACGTTGAAGAATTTAGGGTCTGCAGGTCACGCATGCTCTTCATTGCGGTCGTATGGGGTGTTACGTGATCGCGTAGCTTGGAAAAGGGCAGTGGTATGCGTTCGCGTAGTGGGCTTTTGAACTGATGGTAATTTTGTTCTACGCGATCGCTCAGTGTAAACACTTGGGCAGCAAATTAAAATTCTAAAGTTGAGTTTATGTCATTTTTCTCCATTTGGACTTGAGAGATCGGATCTAGGTGTTATTTTGGGAGATTTTTAGAGGGATTGTTGGGGTTAGAGTTCCTACCTCGTTTTTTGATTAATTTCTACTAATCTATCTTCGATTTCTTCGTCTAATTAAGGATTTGTGATGGAAAAAATTGGGGAAAATGTGTAAAAGTTCTTAGACCGAATTTTCAGATTTTTAAAGGCTAAATGAGGTAGATTTGGATAATTCATGTATGATTGGACTCGATATCGAAAGGGTGTTTGGATTTTATAATGTTGGTCAAGTTCCGAGACGTGGGCCCGGGTCGACTTTTTTGGGGTGATTTTCCAATTCTTGCTAAATCATAATTTCATTATTCAGATTAGTTTTCTATAGTTATATTTATAGTATGTAATTGTTTTAGCTAATGTCGTTCAGAGCCAGAAAATCGAGGGAAAGGCCTTCTTATTGATTGAATGAGCGGGATTTAAGGTAAGTGACTTGTGTAATCTTATGTGGGGGAAATCCCCCTTAGATTTGGTGTTGTTAAAAAAATTTGTGATATGTGAGGGTCGTGAACGCGAGGTGACGAGTGCGTGCACATGCTAAATGTTGAAATTCCAGTTTTATCCTAGTAGTTCCTTTTTATGCCTTAACTGAGTTACTTTAGCATGTATAGTCATCATATTTAGCCTAAATTCACATGTCTACTTGTTATCTCTTATTTGCAACTTGTACTACATGCTTAGTGTTGATATCCATTTTTTCCCCAAAAATATTTTAAATTGCATATATATCTTCAAAATTATGCACTAATAGCAATTGGTGTTTTCTCACAATTTTTCTATATTTTTATTAATTTATCCAACATTTTATTTCCCATTAATAATTACAAAATTGCATTACAAATGATTTCAAAAGCATTTCTTGATTTTATTTATTGTTTATGGTCTTATTAAGACCAAATTATTTCACAATTAGCCAAATTGGCACCTTTTGGCTATAATTGCAATAACCTTGCAATTATAGCCCAGTCATATGATTTTATACTATTTTTTATCCACAAATTAATCATTTGTATTTTAAAATACTAAGTAATCATTTTTTAACTATTTTATATGCATGAAATTAATTTTTTTTTTACAATTATTAGCTATTTCATAAATTATTTTATTTAATTTAATGGGGTATTTAACAAATGGCCTAATTTCATTTCAATTCTAGCCTAATTAAACCAGACCCAAATCTGATTAAAATGGCCCAAATACTCCAGGCCCAATACATTAGCCTACCCGACCCAATCCCTTGCCTAATCTGGACCGTTGATCAATTTTAATCAACGATCCAGATCCCTCCTTACCTAATTTAACTAGGGTTTCTCGACCTCGTTTTAAAAATGACTTTTCCTTCTGATTTTTGTATTATCCTATGATTTTCACTATGTTTAAATATTTTTTTGAGTTTTCTCTTTTTATCTGAGTTATTATGTTTAAAACCCTAAAATTCTTAGTCCTAATCTTGGGTTTCTAAGTCTATCTTTGATAATGCATTCACTTAATCTGTATATGTGCTTGTGTCTCATGAGCTTTATGCGTTCCTATGATTTTACCCTATTTTTGCTCATTAGGGTTTCTGATTCTTTGTTTCTTCCGCTTATGATGTGCTTGTTCTATTAATCCCTCTAATTGTTACCATTTTGTTTTTGATGAATCTCTGATTCTACTTGATTTTTTGCTACTATGATCATTAGGGTTTCTGACTCTTTGAGTTTTCCGATTATATCATGTTCGTTCTGTTAATTCCTTTAATCATTTACTATGTTCTATGTGAATCCCTAATTTTGTCTGATTTTACCCTATTTGGCTTGTTAGGGTTTCTGATTTTTGCCTAATGTGTGCTTATTCCGCTTGTTCTCATAAATTTGTGCTAATTTCTCCTAAATCAGTACTATTGTCTATTTTGAATCTTTTAATCTTTGTGATTGATCCTTCACTGATTTCTTGTGATATTCTCTACTGATTTTTAACATTTAAGATATTTTCTTACCTTATTTTATGGGCAATTATGCTGTCAATCGATTTTTAAGTACTTTCCCTAATAAGAATATTCTGAACTTAACCTCTATTACATGTATTATACTTTTACTATGCTGAAATTATTTCCTTATGTATCATATTCAGCCTCATATGGTATCTTTCCTTATTGATTACATGTCTATTCCCGTTTGAAATTGACTCCTTAATTGAAGGGAGTACTTACCTTGATTCTATGTTGATTGATCCGAGTCCCCATAATTACTGCTTAACTGTGATTCTTACCTTATTTTCTACCTAGTTTCAAACTATGTATACATTGCTCTTTCATTAACACAACACACGAACACTTTGGATCAAAAGGCTCTCTCTCACACTCAAACTTCCTGCTCTCTTTCTGTGTTACTTACTATTACCTGAGTTAGCCGGCTGCAAGCCAAGGCTAACTATTGTGCTCTCTTTCCCCCTTTTTACTTTTGTGTTCACTGTCTTCTTTACTGATATGTCATGATTTGAATTTAAGTCTCAAAAACAATGTGTTTTCGTTTTCTCCTTCAGTTCATCATGTTCATGATTTGTTTCTATCTCTGCTTCTGATGTTCAACATGTAATTAATATCTTTATGTTAGTTATATACTACCCCTTAGGATCAGCATGTTTATCCCCTTCTGTAGTCAATGTGACCCTATTCCTTTTTATGGCTAACTGGGTTTGGCAAAACAATTTGAACCCTAATCATTTGGTTTTGTGTTAATTCTGAAGTTCATGTTGTACCCCAATCCTATGAACCCCCCTTAAGAGCTTCTGATTCTGCATCTATGTAGATCTCTGCCTGTTATGTGTTTACCATCATGTGCTCTATGTGTCCCCAATCCAAATCACCCTTGTGTGTAGGTTTGTTCTTCCAGTAATGGTTCTGTGTTCTTTAAGTATTGTTGAGTCTGGTTCTGGCTCTATGTTTGATCAGTTGTTGTTTGAATTATATCACTCTCTCTTTCAAAAGTTGTTTTTACTAAATAACTCTCTCTTTCATTTCACAAAATTATTTCAAACAAGTCTCTTTTAAACACTGTTTTCTTATTAAAACCTCTTCAAAACTATATCAAGCACTCCCACTCTACTCTTAGGTCCTTAAGTTCAGCCCCTCTAATGTGTGACTTCTTAGGGATCCCTATGAGATCCCTCTAAACTCTTATGCATTAGAGCTGGCTCTTCCACGCTGCACATACTCAATTATGGTTGTGAAATCTGGGTGTGAGCACTTCCCGGGATCCCTTGAGGTCCTTAGGGAACTCTGACACACCCGGATATTGAGAAAGACTATGAAACATCTGAGCAGTTGAGGTTCTGGAAACCTGGGCCTATTTTCAGGCTCTCTATAGTGTAACTTCTTATTTTTTCTTATCTATTTATGCAATTCATTCAATATTGGTCTGTAATATTGCTCTAAACGAATATTGGGGATGGATAGTAAAAATGGGAGGGTAGATATATGCATCAATGGGTAGAAATCATGCCTTAGGTTTACATTTCCTTATATGCGCATCAGATATCATGTTTAGGACCCATGCAAAGAATATCATACGTTAGATATCATGCTCTCAAGTGTCATGTATACTGTTTCAGCATCTCATTGTGACATTCTTATTAATACTTAGAAATCATGTTCTCTAGGCTAATAAATATCATAAACATAAATTGTTGCCTCTGTACATTTTTGAAGTCATGCTTAACAATGTTGTAACCTTTTGTGCATTTAGAAATCTTGCTTTAGGAACTCTGCATATAGATCATTCTGCATTCTATATGTTTACTAGATACCATATTTTAGGATCTTGTTCGTACCCGCTCAGTCACACCTAGTTAAACTACTGACGCATGAAAAAGGATATAAACAGTCTTACCCTGTTTTAAACAAATTGGTAATAACCCATGTATTCTGTAACACCTAGAACAACATGCCTTAGGTGAAATAACTTCTAAGCAGTTTTAACAACTCTGGTAACTATTGTGCATTACCCCACGCCTAGGCAAGCCTTAGGCAATCAAATTTCTTATAAAACTGGAAACTGCCTCTTTGTGTTTATTGCTTAATGCTTTAACATGCTTAAAATCAGTAGACAACTGACTAGGACCCTGCTTCTGAGTTATACAAAACAAACCTGCATATTCTTGTGCTTCGACATTCACTTAGCCATCATGTCTTAGGATCCTGTTTAATAATACCGCCATTATTTGTGTTTGAGTCGTGCTGTTTATATGCATTATCTGTGGAGGTAAACCTGAGCCTCTTATTTGCTTTTTACTGCTTTTATATGCTGAAGTTCTATGTGTTCTTGCATGTCGCCTTAGTATTTTCTCCTTTAAACCTTAGGAGTCTGTCTAGAACTGCCTATAGGTACATGCCCCAAATTCCTCCAGGACCATAAAGAAGGGATGGGTAACAGCATGCATAGAGATCGCTAAATAACACTCGCTTTTATAACCGCTAAGGGGTGGGAAAGGGTAGATATGGATATGATGACCGGTGCACTAATGCCACGTGTAGCCCCTCTTTTGAGGAGTGATTACCGCGCATTGTACTAATGTGATCCTATAGGATAAATAACCTAGGACTCCCCTTATCCTTCATATATGTGCTTAGACTTTAAATCTTTTCAAAACTTTGTTACACATGTATGCTTAGGCTACATACCTTTCAAAACCTTGTATACGTATTTTAGACTTTAAATCTTTTCAAAACTTTGTTACACATGTATGCTTAGGCTACATACCTTTCAAAACCTTGTATACGTATTTTAGACTTTAAATCTTTTAAATCTTTGGCACATATGTGTGCTTAGACTGCGAATCCTTTTCAAAATCCTTTACTTGTTTAAACTTTAATTTCTTATTTGCTACTTGTCTAAATTCACAAAGCTTGTTTGGCCGGGAACCACAATTGTGGACTTTGAGGGGTGCCTAACACCTTCCCCTTAAATTACTTTCAAGCTCTTACCCACTTTCTGGTTATCTGAATCTGTGTTTATAAATGACCCTTAGTAGGTTCCCTAACGCACCTTAATTCGTTAGGTGGCGACTCTTCAATTCCTTACATCCCTTTTATCCCAAAATGAAATGAGTTGTCCCAATAATGTCGAAAACCCTGACAGACCCGAAAGGAGAGAAAAGAGGGGGGCCGACAGTATGGCGACTCTGCTGGGGATATCCTAGGCTTTTACCATTTTCAAACTGCTTTGTTAACTTGTCTTTTATTTTTTAATACATGTGACCTTTCCCTTTTCCCCTTTATGTGCAATTAATTATTTATTTATTTCAAGTATTTATTCTTTCAAAATCAAAACTGACATGTTTCTTTATTTTCCCATTGTAACCGCTTTAAATTATAACTATTGCATTTATCGCTTTCATAACGTGCAAATACATGACAACCTGCCTTTACTACTTATTTATTGTTGCATAATCATGCTCAACATCATATTCTACTCGTGCCTATATAAATCCTATAGCAATGCTTGATGAGTGGTTGCGAGCTTCCTATTTTATCAACCCTAAATTCAGAGAGGCTTATTTGCGGTAAAAGTAGTCGATCAGCGGTGCAACCGACAGTTTCGTGCCTTCCCCCTTGATTTGTCCGCTCTAAGGTACCCATCTAAAACCCCATAAAAACCTTACTCTGTTATATTGTGCATGCATCATGGTCAAACCAGGCCGGGTTAATGTGTCGTCCGTACAATAACCCTTTAAGACAGCCTTACCCAAAAGTCCACCTGGTTTTTCATAATCCCAACGGACGCAATCACATTCTGTGCCTTTATTTGGAGAACTAAATGTCTGTATGATAATCATAAGTGTATAAATAGTAGATTCTGGTGGGGGTAAGGGCCGAACCATTTTTGTCTTGCAGAAATATGAGGCACGAAGTCCCTAGATTCGGTATGGTCAACAATATCCACCCAAAAATTCTGAGTTGGTTGGAGGATCCTCACTCCAGAGATAAGAAACATGTCCAGAAATACCTGGGTAATCTACCGTCTCTCCTAGACATCCAACCCAACAACAAGTTGATCGAGGCTGCCACTTTATTCTGGGATAGCGAAAGAGCCGTCTTCCACTTTGGGAACATTGAGATGACACCACTGCTAGAAGAGATAGGAGGACTAGCTGGGTTAGTCTGGGAAACCCTTGGGTTATTAGTGCCTGAGAATCGCACAAGCAATGGCTTTTTGAAAATGATGTGTCTGAAGAAGAACGCTGAATTAGAATGCTTGAAGCAGTCATATATACCCTTCGAGTACTTGTATGAAAGGTACGGTCACAGAAAATTGTACCGTACTCACCATGACGAATTTTCCGTTACATCTCTGGGACATGTTCACCGTAGGGTATTTGTGTTTATTGTTTGCTTTTTGGGGTTGATCGTGTTTCCAACAAAGAAGGAAACGATTCATACTAGGTTAGCTATGGTAACCAAGACTTTGATGGAGGGAATTGACGGGAAAGCTTTCAGCATCGTCCCTATGATCATCTCTGACATTTACTGAGCCCTGGAACATTGTCAAAGAGGAGCAAAACATTTTGAAGGCTGCAATATGTTACTACAATTGTGGCTCTTAGAACGTTTCCAAACGGACCAATACCACCAAGAATTTTCGCGAAGGGCTTGGAATTCTCACATTGCTTTCCATCACCCCAAGCGTATGACATATATTGTACACAGATTCGCTCAGCCAGAGGCCGCAAAGGAATGGGTAGAGTTATTTGATAACCTAACTGAAGAGCAGGTATAATGGATGTTCGAGTGGTTCCCAAAGGACGAGTTCATCATCAGATCCAGGGATGCACCACATTTAGTGCTGATTTGGTTGAGGGGGATATACCCTTATATTCCTATCCGGGGCATGAGACAAGCAGGCAGAAAGCAAGTTGTGCCAAGGGTCGACAAGATGAGCCATTTCCGAGCTGACTTCCAGGATGAATATATTCCCTACAAGTGCCAAGCCCAACACATGTGGCACTACAAGATCATCTTGGAAAAGGATACTATTGAACCAGACAGGTACCATGCTGGGTGCGCACCTCTTTATCCGTCATGGTTGGAAGATGACCTACATGGGACGGTGAGGCCAGGAATCAGTCGAGGTCACAGAATCATAGACGAAAGTGCCGAAACTTAGGTCAAGTACAATCGTCTGCGCAAGAGGATTCATGAGTGTGAAAATGAGCACCGTGAGATACATGAAACCAACAAGAGATTGATTGAGGAATGGAAGGACATGGCTATTCATTCCAACAAGAAGCTGGAGTACTTAGAGCGAGGCATAGTGGAGTTATAAAGTACGATCATCAAGAGGGTCGAAGATTGTTAGAAAACCGAGGGAAATGAAGGAGGACACCTGGCCAGAGCGTATATGTTGTTGGGACTGCGCGAGCTAGGGAACCTGTTCGATGGGATCAAGGATGCCGAATCTGGGGAAGGTCCTTCTGGAACCAAGTAGTCTAGGATTCCTTTTTCATCGCTTTTATTAATGTAATAAGGCCAAGTGTCATTAGTGACTTTATTTCCTGCTTATTATTTTAGTGTCATTTTTTGATTCGTCTATTTTACATTAATGAAATGAGGCATTTTGGCATATAAGTTCTCCAAATCAATTTGTCGCTAGGTCTACCTCGGGCACAACAAGGCTCCCAAATTAGGACACGCTTATATTCCTGCACTATGTTTTTAAATACTGCATTATTTTCTCATGACCCTCACTGACTCGGCTACCTTTTTGTTTTATTTTACTTTATTTTGATTATTCCCCTCCCCAAAGATTGGTTCATGCATTCTGGCATCATCAACATACTATACAAGATCCAGGGGCCCTCCGCCTTCTCCTCCTCCTAGTCCACCAAAGGGAAAAAGCAAAGGCAAAGGCAAAATGGAAGATTCAAGCAACATCAGAAAAGAAAACACAATGCTGGTTGAACGAACAAAGGATCCTGACAATCAAGGTACTCAGGTTTAGAATGAGACTATGACACAACTCGAGCAAAGGTTGTTGAAACTCCAAGGGGAACTTGAGCATGTCCGGAATTTGGCAAATTTATCCTTCTCACTCAGTGTACCAGATGTCACCCAAAATCCCATACCTCCTCAGAACACCCCAAACAAACAAAATTCTCCCACAACTCATCATCATACAACGCCACCGAAAAATCAACCTATCCCACCACAGCACCAGCACAACACTTGCCACACTCCGAAAAATACCCTGCTGATTATCCCTGAACCACAAAACTCCACAAGCGACCACCTCTATGCTAAAACACCAAGTCATCGGAACAACCCCATATACGTGGAGACTCTACCTCACTCCACCCAACACATTGCTTACATACCTGAATCTAGTGAGAAGGATATGCTCATTAAGAATTTGACCGAGGAACTCAAGAAGTTGACCAGTCGAGTTCAAGGCGTTGAAGGAAGTAGGGGAGTTGAAGGGTTGAACTATGAATATCTCGGCATACAGCCTGATGTTGAACTACCGGAGGGTTACAAACCTCCTAAGTTCGAGATGTTCGATGGTACAGGTGATCCTAGGGTCCATCTGAGGACTTACTGTGATAAATTAGTTGGAGTAGGAAGAGATGAAAAGATTCGCATGAAGCTGTTTATGATGAGCCTCACGGGAGATGCTTTATATTGGTACATCAGCCAAGACCCTAAGAAGTGGTCAACCTAGGTAAACATGGCATCAGAATTCATGTACCGGTTCAGGTTCAATGCGGAGAATGCACTAGACGTGTTCTATATTCAGAACCTCAAGAAGAAGCCCACTGAAACCTTCCGCGAGTATGCTACCCACTAGAGATCTAAAGTAGCTAAGGTCAGGCCTGCCCTAGATGAAGAACAGATGAATAAATTCTTCGTCGGGGCACAGGATTCGCAGTATTATAAGAGGCTGATGGTGATTGAAAACCACAAATTATCTGACATCATCAAGCTGGGTGAGAGAATTGAAGAAGGTATCAAGAGCGGAATGGTTACTAATTTTGAGGCACTACATGGCACCAACAAAGCCTTGTAGTCTGGTGGTATATCCAAGATGAAAGATGCAGGAATGGTAATGGTTGCACAGGGATCCAAATCCCCGTGGTATACCAAACTTCCCCACTCTCATACCAAGCACCCCCACCCACCTATCAGTTAGCACCTCAACCGACATATCAGCCATCTCCACCACCTACATATCAACCTACTTCTCCCAGATATTCCCAACCAGCTCATGTTTATCATACTTACAACTCTCAACCATCTCACTTCCAATCACCCCCTGCTCGCCAAAATTTCTCGAGACCTCGACCCAACTTTGACCGCAGGCCTCCTAAACAGTACACTGCCATTGTTGAACCTATCGACCAGTTGTATGAAAGAGTATAAGTTGTTGGTTATGTCACTCCTATCCCTGCTGTAACCCTTGAAAATCCATCTCAATGGGTCAATCCAAATAAGACATGTGCATACCATTCCGGCATGAATGGGCATACAGCTGAGGAATATCGCTCGTTGAAAGATAAGATCCAGTCTATGATTGATAACAAGGTCATCTAAGCAAAGGAGGTTGCTCCCAATATTCGCAACAATCCACTTCCAGACCATAGGGGTGTCAACATGATAGAGATAGAAGAAGATTGGGACCTAGAGGGATCGATCAGGTTGATCATAGAAGGTGATGACCCAAAGAAGCCAGCAATCACTCTTAATCCCATCATAGTCCAGATTCAGCCATCCGAAGATGTCGAGGTAACTGCATCCGTCCCATTCAAGTTTGAAAAGGCACCACCTACAGACACACTTATGTCGTTCGAGGTTGAAGTTATGTCGCCTGCTAAGTCACCTGTTCCATTCGAAGTGAAATTAGCTGCACCAATCACAGTGACAGTGTCAACCACGCCGCCTTTCAACGATAAGGCTGTACCTTAGGATTACACGGCCGAAGTAAGAAGGAAAGGTAAAGTCAATATAGAAGAAGCTGGTGTTGCACAGGGGATGACAAGGACCGGTAGGGTCTATACACCTGAACACTTGGCAGAGTCTAGAAAGAATGCTTCCAACATGCCTCCCATAATTGAGGCAGGCCCAGATGATCTTTAGAGGAAGGTGCAGGCCAAAGAATACTCAGTCATCGATGAATTGAGCAAAACTCTAGCCCAGATATCCATTCTGTCATTACTGCAGAATTCAAAGACGCACCGGATGGTTGAAGGCAGAAGAAGGCTAGGTGGAGAAAACTATCACCATATCGAACAGATCAACGCAATAGATAAAGAAAAATGGTGGGACAGTAAGATCGCAAGCATATTGAACTGGAACAGATACGAGCCTGGCAAAGGACTCAGTAAGAATCTTCAGGGGATTTCCAAGCCAATACAGCCGAAGCGCCACGGCACCACTTTTGGGATGGGATACAAATACACATGGCAAGAGTACAAGAACTGGTCGCCACCATGGCGCGGTCCTTACTATCCATTGGAACAGTCGATACCACATCTGGAGCAAACCTTCCAGCAGACCTACGTCATATGGGGGTCAGAGGAAGAAGAAGCACTGGCAGCCTTGAAGAATCTCTTCTTGGAAAATGATGATATAGACTGTTGTGTCATTGTTGAGGAGGAGGAGGAGGAAGGCCCTTCCATCCAAGCTGTGAGAAAAGGATTGTCCCTTCAAAATTATACTGCCATACCATCTAGGGCCCGACGAGTCCCGGGGTAGCAAGGCTGAACAAGCATTATTTATTTCTGCTAATGATTTCCTTTTCGCGTTATGTTTTTCAATAAAATCCCCGATGTTCCTAAAAAGTTTGTTTAAATTATCGAAATCACTTTTACGTTTCAAAGAATCTGTATTTATTTATTATCGTTTTCTCCCATTCTTTTATCGATACAACATTACTATTTCCTGTCTTGATGAGCCTATGACTGTGACATGCAATGAGACAACGCAACAAAAGGACAGTGATTCTGAAGAAGAGGATGTCCTACCCAATGAAATTATCAGATAAGTTGAGGATTTTGAGAATAGACCTAAATCCAATCTGGACGAAACTGAGATAATCCACCTGGGGGATTCAGAAACTGTTAAAGAAACTCGCTTCAGCATCCATTGGTCGCCGTCAGAAAAGGAGGAATACACCCAATTCTTAAAAGAGTATGAATACATATTTGCATGGTCGTACGATGACATGACTGGTCTAAGTACATCCATTGTGGCTCATAAGTTGCCAACCAATCCGATGTGCCCGCCGGTAAAGCAAAAGCTTAGAAAGTTAAAGCCTGATATGAGTATGAAAATCAAAGAGGAAGTTACCAAACAAATAAACGCCAAGGTTCTCAAGGTAGTTGAATATACAACATGGTTAGCCAACATCGTGTCAGGGCCCAAGAAATATGGAAAGGTCAGGGTTTGTGTCGACTACCGAGATCTCAATCGGGCCAGTCCGAAGGACGATTTCCCTCTTCCTAACATACACATCCTGATTAACAATTGTGCCAAGCATGAACTTCAGTCGTTCGTGGATTGTTTTGCTGGATACCATCAGATTTGGAAAGATGAGGAAGACGCTGAGAAAACGGCTTTCATTATGCTGCGAGGAGTCTACTGTTATAAGATGATGCCATTCGGCCTAAAGAATGTTGGGGCCACCTATATGAGATCTATGACCACTATCTTCCATGACATGATACATAAAGAGATCGAGGTATATGTGGACGATGTCATCATCAAGTCCAGGAAAGCCACCGACCATATAGAATATTTGAAAAAGTTCTTCGACAGGCTACGAAAGTACAACTTGAAATTAAACCCCGCGAAGTGTGCGTTCGGGGTTCCTACTGGGAAATTTCTTGGGTTCATCGTCAGACGCCGAGGAAAAGAATTGGATCCATCAAAGATCAAAGCCATCCAAGAGTTACCACCGCCAAAGAACAAGAAAGATGTGATGAGTTTCCTAGGACGCCTTAACTACATCAGTCGGTTCATAGCACAGTCCACAGTCATATGTGAAGCAATCTTCAAGATGCTGAAGAAAGATGCTGCGACCAAATGGACCGAGGATTGTCAAAAGAATTCGACATAATCAAGGAATACTTGTCAACGCCACCAGTTCTGGTCCCGCCAGAGCAAGGCATACCCTTGCTACTCTACCTTGCGGTATTAGATGGAGCTTTTGGCTGCGTTCTGGGACAACACGACGAGATAGGAAGAAAGGAGCAAGCTATCTATTATCTGAGTAAGAAGTTCACTCCGTACGAGGAACGGTATTCTTTATTGGAACGTACCTACTTTTCTCTGCCCTAGGTAGCCCAGAAGCTGAGGCATTATTTCTGTGTCTACACAACATATCTCATATCAAGGATAGATCCTTTAAAGTATATCTTTCAGAAGCCCATGCCCACTGACAAGCTGGCCAAGGGGCAAATCCTGTTGAGTGAGTTCGAAATTGTTTATGTGACTCAGAAAGCGGTCAAGGGACAATCATTGGCAGACCATCTTGCTGAGAACCCTGTGGATGGAGGATACGAACCCCTAAAAACGTATTTTCCCGATGAAGAAGTGTCATTCATAGGAGAAGACATTGCAGAATCCTATGACGGTTAGAGAATGTTCTTCGATGGAGCGGTAAATTTCAAAGGAGTCGACATTGGAGCTGTCCTGGTATCAGAAACTGGTCAGCATTATCCGATATCTGCTAAACTCAGATTCCCCTACACCAACAATATGGCAGAGTATGAAGCCTGCATCTTAGGGTTCAACATGGCCATTGATATGAATATTCAAGAGCTGCTGGTAATTGGTGACTCAGATTTGCTAATACCACAGGTACAAGGAGAATGGGATACCAAGAATTCCAAGATACTTTCGTATCTGCACCACGTGCAGGAATTGAGAAAGAGGTTCACGAAGACGGAATTTCGGCACGTTCCCAAAATTCAAAACAAGTTCGCCGATGCATTGGCCACTCTATCATCCATGATACAGCATCCAGATAAGAACTTCATTGACCCTATCCCAGTGAAGATCGATAGTCAGTCGGCCTACTGTGCCCATGTTGAAGAAGAAGTAGACGGAAAGCCATGGTTCCACGATATCAAAGAGTACCCAGAGCTTGCGAATCATACTCAGAAACGCACACTTCGGAGATTGTCCAACAACTATTTTCACAACGGAGGAACCCTGTATAGGAGAACTCCTGACTTGGGATTATTAAGATGTGTCAATGCAAAGGAAGCTTCCAGACTACTTGAAGAAATATATGCTGGGACATGTGGCCCACACATGAATGGTTTTGTCTTGTCCAAGAAGATACTCATGGAAACTGATGACATTCAGTATGTCTGAAAATGTTACCGATGTCAGGTACATGCAAATATGATAAAAGTACCCCCAAACGAGCTCAATGCAACAAGCTCACCGTGGTCGTTCGCCGCCTGGGAAATGGACGTCATTGGACCGATTGAGCCTACAGCCTCAAATGGACACAGGTCCATCTTGGTAGCTATTGATTACTTTACCAAATGGGTCGAAGCATCATCTTACAAAGCAGTGACTAAGAAAGTCCCGGAAGACTTTGTCCGCGATCGTATCGTTTGTCAGTTCGGAGTTCTAGAGTCAATCATCACCTACAACGACTCCAATCTCAACAACGACCTGATGAAAGCCATGTGCGGTACTTTCAAAATTAGCACAAGAATTCTACAGCCTATAGACCTCAAATGAACGGAATTGTAGAAGCCGCCAACAAGAACATCAAGAAGATATTAAGGAAAATGATAGAAAAACACAAATAGTGGCACGAGAAGCTATCATTTGCCTTACTGGGGTACTTCACCACGGTTCGTACGTCAACTGGGGCAACTCCTTGCTGGTTTATGGTACGGAAGTTGTTATTCCCACCGAAGTGGAGATTCCTTCCTTAAGAATCATACAAGAAGATGAGCTCAGCGATGCAGAGTGGGTGAAGAGTCGTTATAAGCAACTAGCCCTCATAGAAGGGAAAAGAATGATGCATTATGTCATGGTCAACTCTATCAGTATATAATGTCTAGAGCCTTCAACAAAAGAGTCAAGCCGAGACAGTTCACACTAGGACAGCTGGTGTTGAAGAAGATCTTTCCACATCAAGATAAAGCTAAAGGGAAATTCTCTCCCAACTGGCAAGGTCCGTATATGGTTCACCGAGTATTAACGGGAGGAGCTCTCATACTTGCAGAAATGGACGGAGAAGTCTAGCCAAAGACAATCAATTCAAATGCAGTCAAACGATATTATGTATAACTTTCTATGCTTTTCTCAAGTAAGGAAAATCAACTACGCCTTATCTGATTCCCGTTTAAGAGGGGATACGTAGGCAGCCCTATGGGTTCGGTCATAATTCAATAAAAATCTCATTTCCCCCCACAATTGGAAACTGGGGCACCCTCAAAATTCTGAAGCAAGTTCAGCCAATCGCAGCATGCGTAACAGTCAGATACTTCAACCCATCTAACTGGGGTAGAATTTTGAGGAGGAACCTCAAAATTATGTAGCATGAGAGGTTGCAATGTCTTGAACCATGTCACGGTCGTCGGTTCATCTAAATTTCTCAAAAATATACTATTTACTATGTCTTTATAAAATCATGCACATTTTCAAAATATAGCTCTGTTTAGCAAATGCTACCCCGATGGTATAGACAGGATCATCAGACCAGGATGAGCAAGGAAAGCAGAGCCAGCAAGGATACGAACCAACCTTCCCCATCTACAAAACTCACAATTTTTTTTGGATGCAGAGACAAATAATAAACACGTTTCGAAGTGGCAAACCTCAAAATTTGCTATCAACACAAAGAACAAACATGTTCAAAGTCACAATTCTCGAAACTATCTCACTTGCCGACATTCGCTTTCAGCACGGAGGATAACATGCTCCATAGCCATAATTCTCGCAACAATCGCAATATTGCAATCTACTACCAGCTAAGAAAATCCTACTATCATCTGCTACTTTTTCATTTGCATAAGGCTAATCTTCTGCCTTCCTATTTGCATAAGGCTAATCGTTGGCTTCCTATTTGCATAAGGCTAATCGTTGGCTTCCTATTTGCATGAGGTTAAGTTCTACCTCCATTTGCATAAGGCTAATCTTCTGCCTTCCTATTTGCATAAGGCTAATCGTTGCCTTCCTACTTGCATGAGGTTAAGCTCTACCTCCATTTTTTGCATAAGGCTAATCTCCTGCCTTCCTCTGCATAAGGCTAATCTCCTGCCTTCCTCTGCATAAGGCTAATCTCTGCCTTCCTCTACATAAGGCTAATCTGTGTCTTCCATTTGCATAAGGCTAATCTCTTCCTTCCATTTGCATAAGGCTAATCTCTGCCTTCCATTTGCATAAGGCTAAGTTATGCCTTCATTTTCATGAGACTAAGTTCTGTCTCCATTTTGCATGAGGTTAAGCTCTACCTCGATTTGCATAAGGCTAATCTTCTGCCTTCCCTTGCGTAAGGCTACCCGCTGCCTTCCTATCTGCATGAGGTTAAGATCTACCTCCATTTGCATAAGGCTAATCTTCTGCCTTCCATTTGCATAAGGCTACTCTCTGCCTTCCTACCTGCATGAGGCTAAGCTTTGCCTCCAATTTACTTTTTCATCGAAACTAAGCGCCGTCTCTCAAGCATTATTTACTTCGCTTCTCTTTCGGGCTAAGCTTTGCCCTCCATTTCCCCAAGACTAAGCTCTGTCTTGTCAAATTCATACTATTGCATTTCATGGGCTGAAATATCGCCAACTTGTCCAAAGGCGTCATAGTTTAACGGCATCATCCTCATAGCCGGAAGACACCATGTCATGGTCTGAGGATCTCTTGATTTTTCATATCATTATTGAAAGGCGTCATAGTTCGGAGGCACCATCTTCATGGCCCGAGAACATCATTTCATGGCCTGCGAATCTCTTATCAAATAATTCAGGACATCATGGTTTGAGGACGTCATCCCTAACTGTCCGAAGACAACTTTCATAGTCCAACGGGAGCCTGCATCATATTTGAATTTATGCACCATATACGCTTGTATTGCTTTTATTTCCAAGTAACTCAGCGAGCAAAGACTTTCCTAGCGGGAGCGATCCCGCTCCAGTCCTCCCAGCCATATCAAACCTAACATCTTCCGTAAATCGTTTATTCGCCCAACCATAGACATTGCGTCTGTTCTTGTAATAACTTCACCGGTATACTTCGCCGATGGATCCGGGACTACATACGGCCTGATTCCTATAAAACCAGGGATATGTAGGCAGCTCAGAAACCAGAGCGTGGCCCTAAATCTCTCAAACCATTTCGCTCGGTCAAAATTGGCCATCATATCTTTACCCGACAACTATTTCATCCTTTCCGGGTAAGGAGGGGCAGCTGTTGATACCCGATTTTACCCCAAAAATATATTAAATTACATATATATCTTCAAAATCATGCACTAATAGCAATTGGTATTTTCCAACAATTTTCCTATAGTTTTATTAATGTATCCAACATTTTATTTCCCATTAATAATTATAAAATTGCATTACTAATGATTTCAAAATCATTTCTTGTTTTGATTTATTATTCATGGTCTTATTAAGACCAAATTATTTCACAATTAGCCAAATTGGTACCTTTTGGCTATAATTGCAATAACCTTGCAATTATAGCCCAATCATATGATTTTATACTATTTTTTATCCAGAAATTAATCATTTGTATTTTAAAATACTAATTAATCATTTTTAACTATTTTCTATGCATGAAATTCATATTCTTTTACAATTATACGCTATTTTACAAATTATTTTATTTTATTTAATGGGGTATTTAACAAATGGCCTAATTTCATTTCAATTCTAGCCTAATTAAACCAGACCCAAATCTGATTAAAACGACCCAAATACCCCAGGCCGAATACATTATCCTACCCAACCCAATCCCTTGTTTAATCTAGACCGTTGATCAATTTTAATCAACGGTCCATATCTCTCCTTTCCTAATTTAACCCTAAAGACTACCCCATTCCCCTCTCATTTCTCTCTTTCATTCCGCCGCTACACTCTCCTATCATCTCTGAAACTCTCTCTGCTAATCTAAGCTCTCACCGACTGTTGACTCACCGGTAACCATGGTGGTCTTACCACCATCTTCAGCCCCCATGGCTCCCTCCTGTGCCAGATTATTGATACCTTAAGGGCCTTGAGAGAACCAGAGGCGGTTAAACTCACCCCATGGTTGTTCATGCCATTCTCAGGCCACCATTGGCCTATCCGCGTAAGATCCTTCCATCTCCGGCTAGAACCTGTGGTTTCTAAGCTGATTCTCTCCCTGTTTGGGTTCTCTCTCTGAAACCCTAATTTTAACTCTTGATCTTCTTAGATCTGTAATAGATCTCAGTATATTCTGAGTTGTTTTGTTATTTTCCTTAAAGATTTTTTCCGATTTTTCCTAAAATGACTCTTCAAACTAGGGTTTCTCGACCCCGTTTTAAAAATGGCATTTCCTTATGATTTTAGTATTATCCTATGATTTTCACTATGTTTAAACATTTATTTGAGTTTTCTCTTTTTATCTGAGTTATTATGTTTAAAAGCCTAAAATTCTTAGTCCTAATCCTGGGTTTCAAACTATATATACATTGCTCTTTCATTAACACAACACACGAACACTTTGGTTCAAAAATCTCTCTCTCATACTGAAACTTCCTGCTCTCTTTCTGTGTTACTTATTATTATCATGAGTTAGCCGGCTGCAAGCCAAGGCTAACTATTGTGCTCTCTTGCCCCCTTTTACTTTTGTGTTCACTGTCTTCTTTACTGGTATGTCCTGATTTCAATTTAAGTCTAAAAAACAATATGTTTTCTTTTTATCCTTCAGTTCATCATGTTCATGATTTGTTTCTATCTCTGTTTCTATTGTTCAACATGTAATTAATATCTGTATGTTAGTTATATACTACCTCTTAGGATCAGCATGTTTATCCCCTTCTGTAGTCAATGTGACCCTATTCCCTTTTATGGCTAACTGGGTCTGGCAAAACAATTTGCACCCTAAGTCATTTGGTTCTGTGCTAATTCTGAAGTTCATGTTGTACCCCAATCCCATGAACCCCCCTTAAGAGATTCTTATTCTGTATCTATGTAGACCTCTGCCTGTTATGTGTTTACCACCATGTGCTCTATGTGTCCCCAATCCCAATCACCCCTGTGTGTAGGTTTGTTCTTCCAGTTATGGTTCAGTGTTCTTTAAGTATTGCTGAGTCTGGTTCTGGCTCTATGTTTGATCAGTTGTTGTTTGAATTATATCACTCTCTCTTTCAAAAGCTGTTTTTACTAAATAACTCCCTCTTTCATTTCACAAAATTGTTTCAAACAAGTCTCTTTTAAACACTGTTTTCTTATTAAAACCTCTTCAAAACTATATCAAGCACTCCCACTCTACTCTTAGGTCCTTAAGTTCAGCCCCTCTAATGTGTGACTTCTTAGGGATCCCTATGAGATCTCTCTGAACTCTGATGCATTAGAGCTGGCTCTTCCACACTGCACTTACTCAATTATGGTTGTGGAATCTAGGTGTGAGCACTGCCAGGGATCCCTTGAGGTCCTTAGGGAACTCTGACACACCCGGATATTGACAAAGGCTATGAAACATCTGAGCAGTTGAGGTTCTGGAAACCTGGGCCTATTTTCAGGCTCCCTATGGTGTAACTTCTTATTTGTCCTTATCTATTTATGTAATTCATTCAATATTGGTCTGTAATTATTGTTGTAAACGAATATTGGGGATGGATATTGAAAATAGGAGGGTAGATATATATGTTATATGCATCAATGGGTAGAAATCATGCCTTAGGTTTACATTTCCTGATATGTGCATCATATATCATGTTTAGGACCAATGCAAAGAATATCATACGTTAGATATCATGCTCTCAAGTGTCATGTATACTATTTAGCATCTCGTTGTGACATTCTAATTATTACTTAGAAATCTTGTCTCTAGGCTAATAAATATCATAAACACAAATTGTTGCCTCTGCACATTTTTGAAGTCATGCTTAACAATGTTGTAGCCTTTTGTGCATTTAGAAATCTTGCTTTAGGAACTCTGCATATAGATCATTCTGCATTCTATATGTGCACTAGATACCATGTTTTAGGATCTTGTTCGTACTCGCTCAGTCACACCTGGTTAAACTACGGACGCATGAAAAAGGATATAAACAGTCTCACCCTGTTTTGAACAAATTGGTAATAACCCCTGTATTCTATAACACCTAGAACAACATGCCTTAGGTGAAATAACTTCTAAGCAGTTTTAACAACTCTGGTAAATATTTTGCATTATCCCACGCCTAGGCAAGCCTTAGGCAATCAAATTTCTTATAAGCTGGAAACTGCCTCTTTGTGTTTATTGCTTAATGCTTTAACAGGTTTAAAATCAGTAGACAACTGACTAGGACCCTGCTTCTGAGTTTTACAAAACAAACCCGCATATCTCTTGTGCTTTGACATTCACGAAGCCATCATGTCTTAGGATCCTGTTTAATAATACTGCCCTTATTTGTGTTTGAGTCGTGCTGTTTATATGCATTATCTGTGGAGGTAAACCTGAGCCTCTTATTTGCTTTTTCCTGCTTTTATTTGCTAAAGTCCTATGTGTTCTTGCTTGTCGTCTTAGTATTTTCTCCTTTTAACCTTAGGGGTCTGTCTAGAACTGTCTATAGGTAGAGATCCCAAATTCCTCCAGGACCATTAAGAAGGGAAGGGTAATAGCACGCACATAGATCGTTAAATAACACTCGCTTTAATAACCGCTAAGGGGTGGAAAAGGGTAGATATGGATATGATGACCGGTGCGCTAATGCCACGTGTAGCCCCTCTTTTGAGGAGTGATTATCGGGCATTGTACTGATGTGATCCTATAGGATAAATAACCTAGGATTCCCCCTATCCTTCATATATGTGCTTAGACTTTAAATCTTTTCAAAAACTTTGTTACACATGTATGCTTAGGCTACAAACCTTTCAAAACCTTGTATACGTATTTCAGACTTAAATCTTTTAAATCTTTGGCACATATGTGTGCTTAGACTACGAATCCTTTTCAAAATCCTTTACTTGTTTAAACTCTAATTGCGTATTTTCTACTTGTCTAAATTCACAAAGCTTGTTTGGCCGGGAACCATAGTTGTGGACTTTGAGGGGTGCCTAACACCTTCCCCTTAATGTAATTTCAAGCCCTTACCCGATCTCTGGTTATCTGAATCTGTGTTTATAAATGACCCTTAGTAGGTGCCCTAACGCACCTTAATTCGTTAGGTGGCGTCTCTTCAATTCCTTATACCCCTTTATCCCAAAAGAAAACGAGTTGTCTCAATAATGTCGAAAACCCTGACCGACCCGAAAGGAGAGAAAAGAGGGGGGCGCGACGTTTAGTTGAATTTACCTATTTTTTTATTCCATATTCCTTATTTAACTGTGAGATTCTTTACTTGAAATTGGTATCCTTGAAATATCATTGTTTCGGTAGTTATGTTTTGGTTTCCTGTGATTATTGTTGAGACAATATTTCGGTTGCTGCACGAGGTTTATGTCGTGCAGTTGTTATTAATAATTATTAATACGCATGCAGTGGTATAAGGTTTGGGTGTTGAAATGCATGCAGTGAGATAAGGTGGGCTTGAAGCACGTGGCTAGTAGGGGGACTACTAGAAGTCATGCGGTGTGATAAGGTGGGATAAAACGTGGGATGCTATTTCGGGAAAATAATATTTTTCAAAACTAAATATAATAGCTCAAGCAGTGATATAAGGAAAGATTGTGCGATATTTACTTTTGGGACTACAAGCCAGTACCTCGGGAGTGACCCTATTGATCTCCACATTTTTGCTGTATTGGTTGTTGTTATCTTTCCTTAACTTGTAAGATTTTTGCTTTCCTTTCATGTTGTATTTGTCTTTATTTAATTTCGTGTTATTACCTTCCTTAAATTCTCATTGTTTCACTTCTCTGTCATTTCAATATAATATTATATATTTTGTCTTGTTTCTTATTATTTCATGTTGGACCCTGACTTGACCTCGTCACTACTCTACTGAGGTTAGGCTTGGCACTTACTAGGTACCATTATGGTGTACTCATACTGTGCGTCTGCACATCTTTTTGTGCAAATCCAGGTACTTCCTATCATACCAGGTGTCAGTGAGCTCGTTCCTACGTCGAGACTTCAAGGTGCATCTGCCAGCGTCCGTAGACCTCGGAGTCCCCCTCTATCTTTATTATGTTGTTTCCTTATCCTCATCAGACTCTGATGTATAGGGATATTTAGTATTTTTCTTTAGATCTTGTGATTTGTATCTACCGAGTTTTAGGAATTGTTTATACTTTGAGCTGCAGCTTTTACTTTATACAGTTGCTGACGTTTTGATCTTTTAGATTATTATTTCAATTATTCCGCATGCTTATTAGGCTTACCTAGTCTTAGATACTAGGTGTCGTCTCGACATACTACGAAGGGAAATTGGGATCATTACAGCTATATAACATAAGATCCTCCATCCTAGTTAGCCTAAAGATTCAACTAGAGAACAACTCCCTATGGTGTACCTCCGAGCTAGTTTGGGTTTCCTGCTTCCTTTATAGTGTACCTCCTCACTGATTAACCTCACGATGCGGCTAGTAGGTTTGGTAGTAGTAGTGAACACTCTGTTCTTACTTTCCTGCCACACATAGTAAACGCCACCAGCTAGGGTGTACATATGTCGGGTTGGTTCGAATTTTTTAATTACCAAACCAAATCAATGGTGTCAGATTTTTAAATCTATAAGTCAAAGCGACAAAGTCGGATTTTTCAATCTCAGTTTTTCTTGGGTTTTTCAATTTTTTTTTGGAAAGTCTCATAGCACAAAATATATAACTTGTGCTCCAAATATTTATTTAGTCCTAGTAAGATACAACTATATAATATATTTTTCAAGAAAATAACACAATAATATGAGATAGGTCATAGCATTATACTAAAATACTCAATAACAAAGATAATAAAATTGTATAAAATAAATATAGCTAATGCATTTTCATTATAAACCAATGTAAAACAAAAAAACAGATATTCAACATTATCGTCATTTTCCTAGTGTTGAATTGAATTTCTTTTGTTAGTATTAGTGTTGATTTGAACTTTGTTTGAGTTACTACATTTATGGGCGATAAAATTTATTTATCATTCAAAAATGTTAAGTCCAAACTTGAAATAATACGTTAAAAAATAAAACTAAGAAAAAGTTAAAAAAATATTTACAAGTGACATTACAATAAATATTTATATGCATAAAATATTTTTAAAAATTATATAAATATATTATTGGGTTGGTTTTGGTATCGATTTGATTTTTCTTTAGTTAAAACCAAAGTAAACCAATTATGATAAAAAAAAAAAAAATCAATACCAAACTTCAATTGATTTTTTTTTTTTGTGGGTATGACTCGAATTTCAATAATGAAAATGCATTGAGTTGAAGCCTATTAATTATTTGCAAGTGGATATATATACCTGCAATCCTGACTTAATTGACTTTCCTTAACAATTAAACATAGCCAACGATCGATTAGTTGGTGGTACTATTTTTAGCAGAGACAATTTAAACATTTGACCTTGCAAGGGAATAGTCTGCTCAGCTAATAATTGGATAAATATATTTTGCTAATTGCAGAGAAAAGAGAAGGCAACATCGCACTACTAAAAATCGACCAAAGTAAGTCGGCTTTTTAAAAATTTTTAATTTTTAATTTTCTTTTACGAAACCGAGCAACTTTGGTCGGTTTTTTTGGCGTAAAAATGCGGAAAACTATTTTTGAGTCCCGCGAAATTTATTTTTCAAGAAACCGACCAACTTTGGTCGGTTTTTCATTTAAAATAAATTAAAATTAATATTAAAAAAACCGATCGAAATCAGTCGGTTACTTCACTCGGTTTAAAAAACCGACCGAATTCGGTCGGTAATTTTATTTTTTAATAAAACCGACCGACATTGTTCGGTTATTTTCGTGCGAAAATACAATTAAAAAGAGTATAAATGAAATAAAGACAATCTTAAAACAAAATGCACCAATGGTCTAGTGGTAGAATATAGTATCTTGCCATAGTACAGACCTCGGTTTGATTCCGAGATGGTGCATTTTTTAATTGCATAATTAAAATAACGATCGACTTTGGTCTGTTTTTTCGGTAATTTTTTTGTTTTTGAATTTAATTGATCGACCAACTTTGGTCGGTATACCTTTCCCGCCTTCAAAATACCGATCACACGTTAATGATCGCGTTTTTGATAATTATTAGCCATTACCGATCTACTTTGATCGATTTTTTTGGACGATTTTTTCAGAATTTTTATCAGTGAATGGAAGAACACTTAGGGTCATTTTGTTCAGGACAAGGATTATCCCATTTTATAATCTCACGATTTTTGTATAAATTGATAATAGTTAATAGCCACACCAAACACTAAATAAATTTAACCCCAAATTTTATACTGGAATAATATCCCTAATCCCTTTAACCAAACGGCCGCTTAGGAAATCCAGTTAGATGCGTCCTTACCATCTTTGGGGGAGCCGGTTCCGCCTCCGGCTGAGGAGGGAAATTTCAATCGATACGCGGTAGCTTCGACGAGCTGGGACGTGGAAGTGAAAACCCTAAACTTTAAACCCTACCCTTCTTTATAAATATTTTAATTTTGTGATACCAAACTAAAAAATGCCAAATTTAATGTTTGAATTATTTTAATTTGTTCTTTTTTTCTCTCTTAATTTTAGCTTTTACATCTTTTGCATGTACTACATACTTTTCTTTTTTTTTTGGTTTTAACAGTGCTATTTATCACTAGAAGACTAATCAAACCACTAAGAAAATGATAACAATGTCAAAAATCAAAAATGTTGGGCCTGTGATATATATCACTAGAACTTTCAACAAGCACTACTAAAATATCTGATTTTAGCGACGGACAAATTCTGTAAGCTAAACAGAAAGATCCGTCGCTAATCTCATTTAGCGAGGGATTAGCGACATATTATCAAAAAAAAATTACTAGCTACGGATGATTTAGCGAAAAATTAGCGACGTTGTTCTTAGCTAATTCCATTTTTTTTTTGTAGTGAACGAACGTTATGTGTCTTGTAAGAATTAAGTTATGTTTCTTGTAATCACATAATAACATTTCAAGTTTGATAAATTTGAAAGTGAATATATATACCATGGTCATTAATTAGTTTTGTGTTGTAATTAACTAATACAAACAAATATCAAAAGAAATATTTATGTCTCAAGAATCCCAAATAGGACCAAAGGCAGGAATTCCAGACTTTTTACATGCATTAACCACATCTCTACTCCCTTCTGGATTACTAGTAACAATAACAACTTCAGCTCCCCATTTCTTGGCTGTCTCAACACTCATTTCTGATACATTTGGACGACCAAGCAAAGCTGTGTCATGTATAATCACTTTCTCCTTTGGATGTCCATTCATCATCTCTTTGATTTCCTTTCCAAAATTTTGTTCCACCCCTTTCGTCACCCAGAGCAAGCACACGTCAGCTGAACATGGTTGTAGAAGAAACGACAGAAAAACACAGATTCCGGAGCCAGTAGCTACCACCAGGACCTTGTTGTACATGTTTACTAGATAAGGCAAGCCTGCAAAATGAACTTGTCGAACCCACAAATGGCTAGGAGGATTTGACACTAAAGATTTTGTGAAATCACCAACCGCACCTGCTAATATCATGTGTTCTTTATTTCCATCCGAAATGATCCCAAAAGCATGCCATTCAGAGAAGGGTGAAGGGCTAATCCTTCCTAAAATTCCAGGTTTGATTCCCCCCTCGAACTTGATAATCGAAGCATGTCCAGATGGAGATGTGATCTTCACTGGAACACGTCTCACTGTTAACCATGGAATGATTATTAGCACTGTGATTGCCACCGTGAACCAGAATTCTTGCTGTTTTACCAGTTTTGAACCATTCTCAGTGCTGTAAGATTTGGTTTCAGGATCATAAGAAATTGTTAAGGTTATGAAAGCCCAAAGAAGTGCTAATGCTGTCCATCCAAGAAAACGATGAGTTCTCTCAAAGAAATTGTGATGGAGATGGCGGACGAGGGGAAATGCAGCCAATGAAGATAAGCAGAGAAGTGAAAGGATTGCAAAAGCAACACCAATAATTTCATTGGAAGTGTTTCCTCTGTCATTCAGCGTCAAGATTAAGGCATAAACGAGCCATGCAATTGAAGAAACTGCACAACCGCTATGAATTCCACCAAGAGATTGAAGTAAAGACGTAACCATAGTCTTTATCCGAATAGGAACCCAAGACCATCCTAAACAATTCACTGCAAGCCAGAACACCACTCGCAAACATGCTTCACTTCGACATAGTGTTAAGGCAAAAATATTCCCAATGGAAAATAAAACAGCTTTTCTTCTTGCATATGAGAAATTCCCAGTAGCAGCAAGAATCAAACAAGTGATATTCATAACGAAAGAGAGCACGAACAATCGCTTGTAAACTGTAAACAAGCCTTGATCAAGAAGAATGACAGACAATCTTGATGAATTAGGGTTTTTCTTTTCCCGTTTGCTCAGTGTTTTCGGAGGAAGAAATGGTAATGGTGATGATCTCACATTAATTTGCAAAGGTGAAGACCCTTCTTTTTCATAATAGCCTTTTTCAATGTCAGCTACAGTATCATCATCATCATCATCGTCATCGTCATCGTCATCATCCAAATCTATTTCTAGATCACAAAAATGGCTACTAGTGCGACTCATTGATCTTTGCATGAAAGATGAAGATGGAACAATCTTTTTGCTAAAACTATGAAACCAAAATCTTTTGCTACCTTGGGAAGGTTCAATTATTTGTTGTTTAGGGACAGAAAATGGATTTTCACGTGGCTTTATTTCAAATGCTACACCTCTACAGCTTGAGAACCTCTCCAACTTTTCTGTGGTTTTCATATTTGTATTGTTCAGAAAAGAAGAAGCTAAATGAATATAGAACTCAAGGTGGAGATGTTGAGGGAAGTCTATGTATTTATAGTATAATTCATGGGTCGATTAGACATTTAAAATTGCTTTTCTTTTACTTTCTTGGCTTGTTTTGCTTTTAGTTTTATACTCTCTCCGTCCAATTCGAGCATCAAACTTCTTAATTTTGATCGTAAATAACTGACATAATCTTTAAATTTTTTGAAGTGTTTGAAAATTACATAAAAAGAATTATCAGTCATAATAATTGATAATTCAAAAAATTAAAAATGCATCTAAAAAAATTCTGATCAAAGAAAAACTCGGTTGATCAAAATCCAAACCGCATCATATAAATTGAGACGGAGTGAGTATTTTTTTTTCTAGTCCTATTATCTTGAACATCAATACATGTGAAGTATTTTACTTTATATTATACTCATTTCGTTCTAATTTATGTGAACTTGTTTGACTGGCTACAGAGTTTAAGAAAAAATGAAGACTTATGGAATTTGTGGTCTTAAATAAGTTAAAAAGGGGTCCATAGTATTTGTGTGGTTATAAAAGTTTCTCATTAAGGGTAGAGTTGGAAGTTTAAGCTAAATTATTTCCAAATTTAGCTAGCGTTTAGCCATAGATTCCCAAATTTGTTTTGAAAAAATCTGTTTTGGGTAAAGTTCGGCTTGAAGATGAAAATGTGTTTGGACATACGTTTTCAAAACATATTTCCCAAATTTATTTTGGAAAAATATGTGTATTATTAGGGATCTGGCCCAAAACCAGCTATTGAACTGGTTTTGGGATTTGAAATTTGGGATTTTTCCAAAATATAGGCAAACTTTATGGCTAAACATGTGTTTGCCAAATAAAACCCAAGTTTATTTTGGCAAAATCTATGGTCAAACGGGTCCTTAGAAAGAGGTCATTCTTTTTTAAACGGTCCAAAAAAGAAATAGATTCACGTAAATTGGAACGGAGGGAGTCGTGTCTTGTTTTTTATGAATTTTATATATATAGTTTATTGAATGTCATCTTCAAAGAATCTCTTGTAAGGAGTTGATCCTAATGGATTTTATAGGTAATTTCCTTTTTGGGTGCATTCCTAAGTTGGCTTGGTGTAAAAATCAATAAGACATTTTATATGTTTGAAAACAACCCGAGAATCTTCTATATGTCTTCTATGTTTTATTACACTATAATAAAATCCAGATATTAGTTAAAAAAATTCTTTTCCATTATATCAAACAACTAAGTAAGACTTATTTTACTAAAAATTGAGTAAACCAAGTTAAGACTTAGTAATAATCTTGACTAAGCAACAGCTGAGTCTGAATTTATAAGTTTTGAGTTTAATTTTCAGTTTAAGAGATAATTTCTTTGCTTTTTAAAAAATAAATAAAGGGTGGTCTTGCTTTTTCTACCAATAAAACGCATTTCCACGCCCAAATTTGAGTGGCTATGTTTACGCAAATAGCCGGTTATATTTTTTATTTACTATTTTTAGTCATCTACACAGATTGTCATTGATTATACACGATTATATACATATTAAATACGAATTATACATATATTATACAAGAAATGGCTAATTGTAGTTTAAGCGATTGAGTGGACTGCTAAACGGGTTAATTGTTCTTTCCTTTTAGTCATTCCCAAAAACAAAAGTACATTTTCATATTTAATAATAATTCAGCTTGTAATTTTTCTTTTTTACCCTTAAGAAGAATATGTTTAGTCACACAAATTTTTATAATTTATTTTAGACCATAAATTTTAATTTTTCTTTATTTTCTAAATTACGTGCCCAATCAGTCGCACAATTTCTTTGGACGGAGGAAGTATTTGACTTTTTCCTTTTTTGGATCTTTGAGTTCTATTCTTGCCGTGTCTTACTGTCTTATAAGCATCATAAACATAATAATTAAAACACTCAATTCAAGCATAAACATATATATTCAAACATTCAACTCAATATATATATATATAATCAAAGCTGATGTGGACCATTCATTAAATTTGATCAAAGAATAATAAAAAAGCCCATTCAACATTCCCAGTACGACGTGGTGACAGGTCTGATGGAATGTAACGACTCGGTCTGTCGTTACGTAGAATCTGCATTATAATTACTGCATTTGACTCGTTATAGATTGATTATACCGTTATTGATGTGTTAGAGTTGATAGGCTTGAAATTGAAATGGTTGTAGTGAGAGTTTAGCCACTTAATCTTTAAAAATAGCCTTGAAGTTAGAAAAGTCAACTGAGAGTTGACTTATTGGTAAACGACCTCGGAATGCGAATTGTATGGCTCGGATAGCTTCGTTAGGTGATTTGGGACTTAGGAGTGTATTCAGAATAATTTTGTGATATTCGGTGTAGAATTAGGCTTGAATTGGCGAAAGTTAGTTTTTGGCGATTTCCGATCGTCAGTGGAAAATAGGCTATCGGGGTCGGAATGCAATTCTGGAAAATGGAACAGGTTCGTAATGTCATTTTGGATATTTCTGCAAAATTTTAGGCCAATTGGAGTTGTTTTGGATAGTTTCGGCATCATTGGTGGATTTTGGAAATTTCAAAGTTCGTAGGCTTGAATCCGAGGTGAATTTGGTGTTTTGATGTTAATTTTAGTGTTTTGAGAGTACAACTAAGTTTGAATGATCATATGTGATGTATTGGTAAAGTTGGTTGGGGTCCCGAGGGGCTCAGGATTGATTTCAGGTGATTAATGGACTCATTTGGACTTAGATAAATTGTTGGTTTTCTGGGCTTTTTGTGCAGCAGGTTTTTCTTCTCTGCGATCGCGTAAGGAGAGTTGCGATCGCGTAGTTCAATATTGAGGGGCAGAATTTTTACTCTCTGCGATCGCATAAAGGCGTCCGCGATCGCAAAGGTTGAGCAGCGTAGGCAGTGCGATCACGTGGCCTTAATCGCGATCGCGTAGGGTCATGGCAGGCGCGTGGGGGTGAGGTCGAATGGTCTTCGCGATCGCGTGAGGAAGGATGTGATCGCGTGTGATTGAGGTTTGGTGAATCGCGATCGCGTGGCTTATGCCGTGATCGCAGTGATGAAATCACTGGGCAGTTATAAAATAAACCCTCCGCGACTTAAACGCTTTTTATACTATTTTTGTACGGATAGAGAGCTTTAGGGGTGATTTTTGAAGAGGTAAATCAGTGTTCTTCATAGAATTAAGTATTTTGATCATTAAAACTCAATAATAGGTGATTAAGGAGCATAATCCCAGTGTTTAATGCATGAAAATCGGTAGAAAAATATGGGTTTAGGGCTTGAGAGTATGAGACCTTTAGGGGTCGATTTGAGGGGTCAAACGAACTCCGATTCTAGTATTTTGTATATGTACAGACTCGTGAGAGGACGAAGAACATTTCGGTATAAGAATTTCTGAGTTTCGGGACGCAAGCCCGGGGGTCAAGTTTTGACCAAATTCGGATTTTTTTAAGCTAAATTCGATATTTTTCAATTGAAAATTATTTCTTGAGCATAATTTGATGATAAAAATCTGAACTTGGTAGATTTGGAGCATCCGGAAGTTGATTCGAAAGGAAAACGCATTGCGAAGTAATTTCGGGCTAGTTCGAGGTAAGTAATGTCTTTAAATCCTATCCTGAGGGTATGAAACTGAGGACTATGCACCCTTTCACGGGTTTATAAATGCAAAGGTTGAGACTTTGGAGATGTATTCCTTACTTAGGCAACTATTGAGTTGCGAAACCGATTTTCAAGCCTATGCTTTATAGTATTGTTATATCTTGACATGATTTGGGATGTAAGCCATGTTTGAGGCCTAGTGTCGATCTGTTTACCCCTTGGGGGATGTTTTTACTATTTTCTTCACTGATATGTTATGATTTTTCACTCAGTCTTTTCTGTGAAATTCTTTTGACACTCAGAGTATTTTGATATACTTCTTGAAAATGAAACACTGTTTTGGGTCGAAAACCCGGTATATTTATGGCCTGAAGGGAAAATTGAGAGTGTCTGACTGAGTGAGGTTGTTGGCCTATATTGTGAGGATGATATGATATGAGTGAGGCTGCGGGCCTATATTGTGTGTGATTTATTCCATGTTGTGGTTTATTATAGCGCTTGGGCTGTAGGAGCCCCTCCGGAGTCTATACACACCCCTAGTGAGCGCAGGTACCTATGAGTGATGCCTGCGGGGCTTATGCTGAGTGATTGTGAGGTTGCCTGATGGGCAGAGTGATTGTGAGGTTGCCTGATGGGCAGAGTGATTGTGAAGTTGCCTGATGGGCAGATTGATTGTGAGGTTGCCAGATGGGCTAATATAGAATGATATTGTTACGAGAAATGATTATGGTTTGAGGAGCAGTTTTATGAAGATATTTACTGAGTTTTCAAACTATGATTTACTTTGTTTTCAAACTGGTTTTGTTTGAGAGTTTTACTGAGATATACTGGTATTACACCGGTTTCAAGGGATTTTTGAAAACTGATTTTTGAACTAATGTATTTGATGAATATTATCTGGTGACTTGGTGTTTTACTCGCTTTTGTGAATTTTGTGTATCTGTAATGTGTGTTTTATAATTCTTAGACTGTGATTTATTTTCATTACTACTGAGTTGGCGTACTCATAAAGACTCCTTGTGCCTCTGTGCACAGATCCAGGTACCGATTTGGAGCAGTAGCTGCCTTGTTCGTTAGCAGGAGTTCACGGGATTTCGAGGTAGCTGTCCAACGTCCACATCTTCTCCACTTTCCTTCCTTATTTAGTTTTAGCATTTGATTGAGAGGCATATATTATAGTTTTAGCAGAGTTAGATTTATTTATTCTTAGATGTTCATGACTATTGACTCTAGTCTTGGGAGGTTTTGTTTAGACTATTATTGGGACGCTAAGACTAAATTATACTATTCTATGCTTGGTTGCATGCTTATTATTAAATTGTGAACTCTTATAATTGAACAAATGCGTAGTAAGGTGGTGGTTGGCTATCCTAGTTCCACGATAGGCGCCATCACGGCCTGTTAGGATTTGGGGTCGTGACACTATCAAACTAGTTAGGAAAATTTTGAGGAATACACCATTTAATGAGGTTCGAGCCGTGAAAACAGCCACTAATACTTAGATTAGGGTTGACTGTTTGCATCATATTATGTACGGTGCGGCCTTTTATCGGACCCTGCATGAATACGAAATGCCTTATGCACCAGACTACCCTTTGTTTTACACCGTGTAATCAGGGGCGGAGTAGAGTATAGGTTATAGCCAGAGGCGGATGCAAGGTATCGATACCGAGTTCAACTGAACCCAATACTTTTAGCGTGCAGCATAAATTTATGTGCAAAAGTTTATTAGTATTACAATATACAGAAATATGAACACATAACTTTAAAAATGCAATGCATTCAATGCTAAAAACTTTACAGGTTGAACCCATAAAACTTAAATCCTAGATCCGCCTCTACTAACGGCTTCGGTCGAACTCAAAGATTTGGTCCAAATCCTATGATTGTCTTAAGAAATTCGTCAGATATTTGTAACTCATTAATTTAAAACCCAGTAACTTAGAAACTAAAATCTTAAATGCATAAGTTTCAAATTCTAACTCTGCCTCTGCATATAATTCTTTGATGTTAATTCCTAAAGTACCCTACGATAAAATTAGCTAACTAACATAACTTAAGCAAACTACTTGACATGAAGAGTCAACAGGTAATTTCTACTTTGTCAACTCTAAAACGAATTGCATTGAAAGGGCACTATTGACTACTTCTAAAAAAGAAAACTTTGAATTCACTAGAATTGGATATTAAACCCTAGAAGGATACCACTTATACACCAAGATGTAGTACTGAAAAACGAGCGGGTAGGATCAGATATGACAGGTTTTAAAAGAAGTTAGAAAAACTGATAAGTATTTGACTCGTATTTAATACGATCCAAAATCCAAAGATACTCTTAACATTTGTGACCAGAAATCAGAAGTCCCATGCCCCTTTAACTTATTACATCCCCAAACAATTTTCCGTCATTCAATTCATTGTTTACTTTATAATTGAATATTGTTCCGAATAATATTTATGAAAACAAACAAATACTCCCTCTATTCCAATTTATGTGAACATGTTTGACTGGGCATAGAGTTTAAGAAAAAATAAAGATATTTGGAATTTGTGATCTTAAACAAGTCAGAAAGGGGTCAAGACTATTTGTGCGGTTATAAAAGTTTCTCATTAAGGGCAGAATTGGAAGTTTAAGCTAAATTGTTTCCAAATTTAAAAAGGGGTTATTCTTTGTGGAACGGATCAAAAAGGAAATATGTTCACATAAACTGAAAAATAACTATTGAATTTGAGGAGTCTTTACTCTTTGTTGTACTCTTTGATGTAATGTGCATCTAATTTCTCCAAAATATACAATTAAATAGACAGATGAGTAGTCGTTACACCATTCGTGCATGTTGCTGCTTATTTCGACAAGGAATTTCACTACTTTATTAGGACAGTTAGAGTTATTGTTGCCGTTGACTATAAGTGAAAATGAAGACTATAAGTAGAACACGATACGAGGATTAATTTCATCCTCATATAATCAATGCTGCATAAAGAAGTTGGTTCCAAGTATCAGGCAATCCAGGAAGACACCAATGGCTACAATCAACACCGGGGTGCTCGCCGCTATAAGCTGATGGATGAGCATCTTTCCTTAATTGTGACAAAAATGTGATATCAAGGAGATAAACCGGTGTCTTAATCCGAGTTAATACTTTATTAACGACCATTGTAGATGCTGGTAATCCTGCTGGATATGTTGATCCTGATAATGGAACTTGCTCTGAATTGCAATTCCTTGTTGAGGAACCCCATTCTTTACCCCTGATCAAAATGTATACATTAGTTCGAGGTGTTGACAACAAACAAACAATAATAACTATGCACTGGTCCCATACACGTTGCGGTCAGCTATATGAATTCTTACTAATTATGTGTCTATTCAAATTTATTGCGGGTGAACATTGTGGAGAATAATAGTAAAAATGAAAAACTCCTTTGGGGTTGCCCAGTTGGTTTGGAGGGTGGATATCCATACAGATGACCTGGGATCAATTCCACCCTCAATGCCTTCTAGGTAGAGTCTGTCGCACAGGGCTTGTCTAGTGCGGTTTACATCCCCTGTGTGATTTGCAGGCTATTACACAGGGGGAGATTTACCGAGTGCGCACAAAGTGCTCGCCACGAAGTGCTCGCAGAGACTGTGACAGAGGTTGTAGCAAGTTGCGGATTTCTCCTCTTACAAAAGAAATAGTAAAAATGAGAAGTTCTAAGTTATTTATGTTTCATGCTCGCACAAGAATCTTCAATAGGCTAAAATACTCCTAAAAATCATAGGAACTAAAGTAAATGTATTGACATGATTAAAATATACTGTCAACTACTAATTGGTAGTGCGTATATTATTTTTTTTCCCTTTCATTGTATTTTATCTTTTGCTATGTCGTTGGTTCTGAGGGATTGTAGATCTTTCGATATAACTTACTTTCATATGATTTTAGGTCTATCTTATTTTCTTTTAATATTTTACTCACCATGGATTCTATTACAAGATGTTTACAAAAACGATAAAATATTACTTCATTTGTTTTGTTTTATGTGGCATTATTTCCTTATTAGTTCGTTCGAAAAAGAATGATACGTTTTTATATTTGAAAATAATTTAACTTTAATTTTTTCATTTACCGCCGTTAATGCATGCTTTTATATCCACATAAATTTAACGATCTTTTTAAAACCACAAGTTTCAAAAATCTACTTTTTCTTTAAAGATTCTATTCAAGCAAACTACGTCATATAAATTGAAACGAAAAAGAGTTGAACATGGCGTTTTGACAAAGTAAGGAAGAGGGGGTTAACACTTACATATAATGAGTGGGAGAAATGCCCTGGAAAAAGACTTTGGTTTTGGAAGAATCAATATTTTGATCTACCCATCTTACCCAAGTTGTTAGGCCTTTGTAAAATGCCATCAAACGGTCCATATCTTTTGACACTTTCGAGCCATCTTGCACATAGTCCCATCTGCAACATTAGACATTGGTTATAACATAAAAAGGGAATCAAATTTTATTTACGAGATTATTTGATCTAAAAGTAGAGAGGTCTTGACTATTGTTTTTTTTTTCACGGGATTATAAATTGTTTCTTTGTGACTATCTCTTGAAGGGGCCTTGAAGCAACAGAAAAGTATATTTTCACGAGGGTTTGAACTACCATCGCATACAGAGCCGCGGACTTGAGATTTGAAGGTCGCGGGTGTTGGAAAATTTAATGGTATCTCAAAAGGGAATGTTCAATATTTTGGTTTGGAAAAACTTTTCTTCTATGAAATATTATATTTCTATTTACTTATTATTTTGTAAATTATTTACATTTAATAGAGTCAAATTAGCCGTTATTTAGTCGTTGGAACAACACTTATATAAATTACATGATCTTCGGATAGCTAAAGATACACCTTTTAATACAACTTTCTGAATTATCTTTTTCTCCTATATGCTGGGTTTCTTTCTTGAGTTTTATGCTAGTTCTGTTCCCAGTTTAATAACTGGAAGAGCTTGTTGAATCCTGGGGGATACACCTAATTTTATTTATCACCGTGTGGGTGAATATCCTTAAGGACATTGTCCTTGACACGCCTCAACCTAATTCGTATTCTCCATAACCAATATTTTTCCAACAACGGGTTCACTTTTGGATTCAACTTGTATATAGGATGGCCACTGCTAATATATCACTATTTTCTAAAGACATATACATATAAACATGAAATTTTTGCCGAACTTTACAGGTGTCAGTGACCCCTCTATGTATAGCATAGGTTTGCCTATGATCGCCAATACTAGGTATGACTGTCTATATTGAAGAATTAATCTAAATACTCCTCCACTCAGCTCCCTAAAATATATATATATATATATATATATACCAAAGTAATATATGTGTAAATTTAGTGTAAAATCTATGTATATCCGTTTTAAAAAAATAAACAATAGATCCAGTCACCTATTTGCGTAAAGATCCCGTCTATCATTTGTCTTTCGGGATCCGTCAGGTCAGAAGCCTTTTAAAACTGGGGTATGCATTTCCTTTTCTATATAGGAAAAATGCAGCCTGATGCATGAAGCTTCCCGCATTTACACAGGGTTGAGGGAAGGGTCGTACTTATTGAATTAAGAACCCAAACTCATATAACCCAACCCATATACCCATCTACACTAACATTATAACCCATATTATTACCCATACTCATCCGTAACTCAACTTAAACCATAACCAAATTAAACCCAAAACACCCAAATTCCAAAATATAAAAAAAACGCTCCTTTTTCTCTCACGTATTCTGCCGCGTTCGACTTCTTCTTCTCCTCTCTCAAAATTTTTCGCAAGTTTTTCTCTTGCTCTCATCCTAAACTCTACATGTATGTTCTTCTTTTTCTTCTTCTTCTTATTCTTTTTGTATTTTAGTTGGTAGATAACAATGTACATCTCATCTCCCAAGTGACCTAATCCTCAAATTTTCCCCTATGTAGTTTCTTAAGAAATTTTTATGGTGGGTGGTCCAGATTGGTCGAAAATTGTGCAGTTATTTTGGAAACGGAGTAGTAAACTAAACTTCCATCTACTTCTTTGAAATTTGGGAGTTTCACCAAGTTCCACCATTATTAAACTAGAATGCACACACTTTACTCCCACGAGGTATTTGTTAGAATGTTTGAATGAAGATTTTGGTGTACCGGTGAAGTCTGAGTAACCGAATATATTTGTGTATGAATTTAGGCTAAGTGTGGGGTGTGTGGGGAGGATTTTACATGCTATGGAGCTTGGCTTCGACGCAAACATGTTCCTACACCATGTATCTTATATAATGTATGTTGTAGACTTAGCTAATTTAGTGTAGTAGTAATAGTTGTAGAAAGGAAAGCAACATATGCCTCTTGCTTACATTAAGGTGGATTCACTAAGTCATGATCACTCACTTGTGTGTGTGGAATTTTTGAGTGCCTTTTAGTTATTGTGTGGCATGGGAAATTCTTGAGTACCCATAGTTTTGGAGTGCAACACTTGTGCCTTTTCGATCAAAATTGTGAAGTATTGTACATTGCGCTTTCGGTTTTAAATGTGAGGTCATTTTTTACTGGCGCGACAACCTTAGGCATATTTTTTGATGAGTTATCACATTCATGCTTATTTGTGTTGCATGATATCATGGATCGTGATAGTTCGAGCAAAGGCAAGGGAATAGGAAAGTCCTCCACCACTTCTCCCGCGCCCAAAAAGTGAAAGCAAGGAGAAGGATCTTTGCGGCAAGCTAAAGGCGAACAAATTGCCGATGGATCATAGCAGGCACCATTGAGACCGAGGCCTCGTTTGGATTTGGTCAATGATGCGGCTATTTCATGGCATAGGGACTTTGTGCCCTATGGTCTGTACATCTCCGGCATGGGAATTAATACCAATGCCTTAGAATGAAACTTCCCGGAGGTACTTGGTCAGCTACACGCACTAAATATGGAAAAGTTCCTAGAATTCCCCGGACATGCAAATTTGAGCATGGTTCGGGAACTATATGCCAAGTGGGATGCAGGATGGGGCACTTCATGTGTACGGGGAAAGGACGTGCCAATGGATAGGGGTCGTTATGTGCATAATTGGGGGTTGAGAATGCTGACCCGATGAGGCTTAAGAAATTTGTTAGAATCCCATAATACACATTTGATACGTCACACTCTTTGTGGCATGGATTCAAATGCCAAGTCGACCCGAAAGAAGGGCGATATTCACCTTCAGATGGTTCGCTTTGATTTTAACAAGACTGCCAAAATTTGGCAAAATTTTGTGCAGGCCAGACTTATGCCAGTGAATCATAACAGTGAATGCACTCGAGCCCGAGTGTGTGTTATAATTTTCTTGATGACTAGAAAACCCATTAATGTGGGTGAGATTATGCTTGGTGAGATGGCCCGCACACGATTTGGGCGTAAAATTAAGAGGTTCTTCTTCGACAACTTACTCACTCAATATATGTTATCCCGAGGAGTGTCAGAGTACCCTGGATATAATGAGGTGGTGGAGGATCCTACAGGGCTTTTGGACATCAAATCTTTGTTGGAGACATCGTCTAAGCTCACGCAGGCTGCAAGGAACGAACGAGACGAGAACTTCAACAGGTACCTCTATAACTCCTTGAATTTATTAATGAGCAGGGTTGGTATTTCAGACGAAGAGCATATGAATTTACGCAATGACTTGTCAAGTTCATCCATAGAGATGTTGGGGATTGCGCCTGGCAGTCCTGTTCACTCGTCAGAGGACATAAACACGATCAAAGGCATAGACATGGTGGACGAGGTGGGTGATGATGTTACGGGGCGCATGGTTTGGTACCTCTAGGACCTGATGATGATATGTCCGGATCTGTGGATGGCGGGCATGTTGAGGAGGAGGAACTCGCCTGACAGGAAGTTTTCTTTTCACCCTACTTTGTTTTATATTTTTATATGCATCGGGGACTATGCATACTATAAGTGTGGGGTGGGAGGAATACTACTTGTGATGTAGTTTGTATATCTTGTATCTATTTTTTTCTTTTATTAGTTTTAGTTTGTTTCTTTTACTAGTTTTACTTAGTCTAGTTTTAGTTTTTTTTTAAAAGGAAAAGAAAAATATAAAAATACAAACAAAAAAAAGAATTAGAAAAAGCTCTGACTTTTCCCGACGATGGACCTTTTGGATAATTTCATTGAGGGATAAAGTCTGATTAAAAACACCAAAAAGATTTTTTATTTTTTTAGTATAGCTAGGTAGTATCCCTTTTTGACCATCGGTTCTTTTCTAAAGGTGTAGCTCGAACCGGGTACTTTAATTTTTTTTAGGAGTAGTTAGGAAGAAAATGAGTTGCTTTGAGCTACCTTGTAACATGTTTGGTGCTGGCACATTAGGATATGACACACATTATGTCCTCCCATATATTTGGTTTGAATTGTGACGTCTAAGTAAAGTAAATAGCCTATTTTGTGACGCTTTAGCTTAGTTGTTTGACTTGTATGCCACATAGTGCAATATTGCTTAAATTTCTCAATTATGTGTGATTGCTTGACTTGAGAGTTGAACAGAACCATCTTGATTGAGTCATTTGAAATGTGTGTGTGAGGATTTATGATCTTTTGTGCTATCCTGTGTAGTCTAGAACTTTCCACGTGTGTTAATCGAAGCGAAATCATTAAGTTATGCTAGTCTAGGAGGTGACGTAGGCGTTTCTTGCTTGATCATAGATGTTCTTGTCACATAAAGATAAAATTTTCCATTGCTAGCCCCTTTGAGCCTATAGACCTTTATTTTGGCAACCACATTACAAGCCATACCGCTATTTTGTTCTAAATTTGATATTGTTGAACCTTTACCTCCTAAGGCACTTAGTCGCTAAAAGAAGTAAGGTGAGAGATTGGGGAGTAGCTTTTGAGTGGAACCATGAAAGGGACCATTGGTGCACCAAATTTGAAATCAAAGTCACTAGCCGACAAACTTTAATGTATGAAGTGTGTGTAGAAAAAAAGAAGAAGATAAATTACAAGAAAAGTAAAAAATGATAGGTAAAGTATGTAGAAAAACACACACCTCCAATTCCTATTAATTTGTGCTAGTGGGGGTATAGAAGTGCTTAATTGAAAAAAGGGCTATGTTGTATATGGTTTGTGGAAAGTGAATTGGTTGAGAGGAATATGTGTTTGAATTGTGAGTGTAGTGTATTAAAGTGCTTAGGGGATTTAGTCACAATTCCTAAATGTATCATAATTGTCTCGTAGCCTACATTACAACCTTAAAGTCCTAATAGATCATAGATTTGACTAGCTTAGATTAGTAAGGATGTACACTACGGATACGCTTATGGTACGACCACAAGATGCATATGAATTCTTTGTGAAAGTGATCGAATTTTGTTCAATTGTGTGATGTCCTTAATTTATATTTGAATGTGTGGACTAGTCTATATTCACTCTTTCGTTTGTTGGTGAGGGCACATGATCTCATGAATGATTGTGTGATGACCCAAAGTGTCATTTTAAGAAGTTAGACCCAATTTAAGGCTTATTAGCCATAAAAAGACTAATTTAAAATACCTCGATTTGCGTGCACATTCCGGGCGTGAAACCGGAAAGCTTATATGTTAAAATATGAGAAATAGTAATTTCTAGAGTTAAAATTTGATTATAGTTGACTTTGGTCAACATTTTGAGTAAACGGACCCGAGTATGTGTTCCGACGATCCCGGGAGGTCCACAGTAAAATATGGGGCTTGGGCGTATGCCCGCAAATGGATTTTGAGGTCCCAAGTCTTGGAATTTTTTTTTTAAAGAAAATTATTCTACTGGTTAATTCAAGAAATAAAGAAATGAAATAATATGTGAAATATATGATATCGGGACCGTATTTTGGTTCCGAAGCCCGGAACAAGTTGGTTATGTTATGTAAGTCCTATCTATGAAGTTTCATGAGAATCGGAGTTGATTTGATGTAATTCGGACATTCGGTTGAAATGTTAGAAAAACTTTGAGTGTTCTTCAGAAAAAACATGAGTTTTGAGGTTAAATTTATAGATTTTGATGTCATTTTGATGATTTGATTGCACGAGCAAGTCCGTATGATGTTTTTAGACTTGCATGCATATTTGGTTTGGAGCCCCGAGGGCTTGAGTGAGTTTCAGATAAGTTTAGGGTATGTTGTGCTTGTTTTTGATGTTTCATCGTTGTTTCTTCAAGAATAAATGATACCACATTAAGAAAATGAGTTCCAAATTCAGTTTTTATTGAACCATTAGATCCGTATCATAATTAGGGAGCCATAGAAAAAAGAATCATCGAATTTGGACATCATATGAGAAAGTTATGCTCATTTTCGTGTCGGGGAAACATTGTTGGTTTTCTGGTGTGCCCAGTTCGCAAATGCGAACTTTTTGTCGCAAATGCGAATTTTTCCTAGATTCCTCTTGTTCGCAATTGCGAAGTATTTCTTCGCTTTTGCGAGAGTCGCAAATGCAAACCCTGGGTCGCAAATGCGACTTCTGCAACTTGTTAAGTAAGATTTTAGACGGGATTTTCACCCATTTTTCAATTTTCTCAAACCCTAAACCTCCATAGGCGATTTTTCAAAGACACAAACTTCTCCAAATCATTGGTAAGTGATCTCTAACTAATTTCTTTCAATTCCTAACAACTTTTAACAATGATTTCAACCAAAAATCTAGAGTTTTCATGGTAAAAATTGGGATTTTCGGGTAGAACTTAGGAATTTCAAAATTTGGGAAATCGGACCTCGAATTGAGGTCGGATTCCAATACCAATTGCATATCCGGGCTCGAGGGAGATTGGGTAAACGGGTTTTGGTCCGAACCTCAAGTTTAGACCAAGTGGGTCCAGGGTCGACTTTTGAATTTGGATAGGAAAACATAGGAGAACCATTGTTTTTCAATAAAGTTGATTCCTTTAGGTTATGATTGATAACATTGAACCAATTATGATTAGATTCGAGCGGATTAGAAGCAAATTCTAAAGGAAAGGCAGTGCTAGAACAGTGAATTGCTTGTGAGATCGAGGTAAGTGTTTGGTCTAACTTTGACTTGAGGGAATAGGAATCCTCACTTGTTTGCTATGTGAAATGCATGGGCGTGGTGTATAGGTGAGGTGACGAGTATCTATGCACCACCCAATTTTCCTGTTAAGCATGATCCCTTTCTCGTTCCCAACTTAATTGATTTTTGTCGTAATTGTTCTATGTCCATTATTATTTCTATGACTACTTGGTCTTGTTATTTTATTGTTAGATA